>JAPZDX010000003.1:26259102-26272548 GCA_029783625.1 Naso annulatus | reverse complement strand
GAAGCTGCAGCTGCAGCAGCAGCAGCGCATCATTGCTGGTGACAGCTTTGCTAAGAAAAAAAAAGACTGTAGACAGACAGAGCAGTCGTAGGACATCAGAGGGAAAACCAGAGGAAATATGACCTGCCTTCACTAAAATTGCTGTTTTGTGCGACATATTAACATACATTGTTTAGTTTTTCGAAGCCACATTAGTTGATCAAAGACTTTTTGGACAGTCTATGAGTACAATTAAACAAGCAAGCTTAATTTGTCTGATACTTGTGTGGAAGATTTTCCAAAAAAAAAAAAAAACCAACACCACAAACATGGCCAAGAAGTGGGACCTAGCAAACAGCTAGCTCAAATTGGCCACACCCTTATGCATAAAAAGCCTTCATATAATTAAGACAAGTGAGTTATGTAAAAAATTTGTCCCCAGAGTTTTATAGTAATGAAATCTTTGGAGGATCTGCAGTTTTTGGCACTTCCACTGCTTGGTCAACATCTAGGCTGTATGTATGCAGATGACACAACCATCATATGTCTAATCCATTAGCAGCGAATCACATCACTATATATGGGTTAATCACAGATCAATCCATTCAAAAAATTCAGACAAAAATTAAACTTCTATTGTTCCTCAAGAGCAAAACCAAATCCATCACTGCCTTGTTCAAATATACAATGAAAATCAAGAAAACTAAAGACATCCAAATAGCCAAAACAGAGCAGATACTTTTGTCTCTGTGTCAGCTCAAGAAGAATAACATTGAGGCGCCTACAGCTCCACATCCACACTGCAATGATTAAAAGTACCCTCACAACATCCCAAACAGTTAAAAAGTGTTACTGAAACCTCACTCTAATAATAACTCCATAAAAATGAACTGTAAAAAGAAAACATGAAATCATTTTAAATCTCTTCACCCAGCCCGCCCTGTTCCGCTCATTTACCTCCAGGAGGCGCTAGAAGTAACTGAGATCCAGACAAACTGTATAAAAAACTTCAGAAATTGTTTGCAATATCATTTATTTTTTTCCTTTTTTAAAGAAAATTATTCATTTATTTTTCTCAAAAGACACCGATGATATTTGAATAAAGTTTGTTGTATTTTGAATGGATGTTGATGGAGCCACTTTTTCTTTTCTGATATCCTCTGTGTCACTTTGTTCATGCTGTGGACATCAATTTGAATTATTTCAACTTTGTCTCCGATTAGTTATGTTTTTCTTCTTTCAGTTTTGGGCATTAAACCTCATGAGTATGAGCAGCCGGAAAAGAAGCCAGTTCGTTCATCGTGATCAATATTTTTGTTAAAGTTGGGAACCCAAAAAGGTATCACAGTTGCTGAATTTAGCTATAACTGATCCAGACTCAGATTTTTACAGAGTGTGGCACTGTGATTACTTTCAGTCCTGCTGTTGTAGCAATAGTCCCACTAGAAGCACCCACAGTATTTATAGCAAATCAACAACAATGCAACTTCATATCATGGCCTCATTACAGACAAAACTTACAGTGAAGTCACCACTGAAGCGCCGCTGAGGTCACTGCTGAGGTCACCAGTGAGGCCATCGCTTAGGTCAGCAGGCATGTTCAGCCTCCACCTGACCGCCTTCATTGACAGGCAGAGAAAGGGGTGAAGCTATGTGGCGGCAAATTAATGGGACACAAACAGCCTGGCCTAATTATGTCCGCTGCAGGGCCCCGTAGCTCTGCCAAGGTCGTTATCTGATGGACGCTCAGTCACTGTGAACTCCGCGACGTTTTGAACCAGAGTTCACTCCTGTGCCACCGGCTGCGCAGGTCAACGGCCGGTCAGCTGATGGGAGGGTGCATGGGAACCAATGAGGGGCTGCGACAACACAACACAACACAATGCAACGCAACACAACACAACAGTCACTGGTCACTGCTGTGCATGCTATAAATGACAAACAACAACAACAACAACAACAACAACAACAGCCGTGAAGCAAAGTCTAACCGTCTCACTGGCTCCCACCGTAGGCTGGAGTTTTTCTACCTAACAACATCACAGTGCTTCAACATTCACACTGAAGCTGTGAACACACTGCATAATCAGTGTCAATGCTATTTGAAATAGTGTTTTCACATTGGAAATATGAACACAGTGAGTATTTTCATAGATGCCAGAACAAGTCCTCCTTTTTTCTTGTATTTGTTTATTTGTTTGAACGTCCAGATTCAAGAACACAAAATCAAACACATGTGAAATATAATTTCTATTTTATGTGTCAGGGTTTTTCATACACAGTTTAATGATGGCACATCCTAAATGTTTGTGTCAAAGTTGTCCAGTAGTTTAGTTTATAAGTTTATTATATTATGGACAATCTCCGTTAATTGACTGTAAAAAATAACAGTAAATAGGGCAGCTTTAGCCAACATGGCTAATTTCCAGCAGTAGTTCCCTGTAGTCCCCAGCTAGATGACAACAGGCAACCAAAAATACAATAAATCACAATAAATACCGAACATCTTCTGCCCAAATAGAATTGAGAACTCTTGGTGACCATCGTACAACAAAAATTCTTCAGCATCATGCCACAAACATCTCAGTGTTTTCTTAATGCCAGTAACTTTTTTTTTGGATAATTTTTCATCATTAAGTGCAAAGACGAGAAAAAAAAAATTCTGTCTATCAGGGTCACATAGTGAAACTGCAATACAGACACATTCAAATAAAACCAAACCTTTAGTGTAGTTTTTAAGCTAATTAACACCAAACCAGTCTTAAATTCACATATTTGCCTTGCAAATAATAAACTCAGAGCAAAGAAGAGAATAAAACCAAAGTAAACCCACTTAAAGTGACCATGGGTCAGCAGATACATGGTTGGAAATTCTCCCACCCTCTCATTACAAACACTCAATTTTTCACCATAAAACAGCTCTTAATGTTCTGCCTATTTGAAACTGTTAGCGTCTGATATGTTGTTTGCATTACGGTTCCTGTAAAATCAGAACTACGTCATGTTGATACGAACTGTTGAAAATTTGATATGTTGCAGGTAAATGAACAAATTTTATGTATCTGTGATTTTCAACAACATGAGCTGTATACATGTTCATATGGGGAAGCTGAAAAACTTAAACTAAAATTTATAAGCGGTTCTGTTTTAACTTACATGATGGTAAAAATAAAGCAGAACAGAAATGAGCATTCTTTGCAGTGTTCTTTAAGTGTTCGTTGTCACTTCACATGCATAGGTTCGAAGTTTTTGAATGACTGATAGACACTAGAGAGAAATATTTTTCACAGGATTCATGATGTTAATCTGCTGCAACTCTCCATCCACCATAAAGAATCTATGTTTTCCCTCCCTCTGAACTATAAAAAAATCCATCCACTGCCTCCTCACCCTGCTCTGACTTGTATTTGTGTGTTTTCTGGTTCAGATGCAGTTCTTGGGCTTGATAAGGGACACCGATTTTCAAAATGAGGGCGAAAACGGGGTCAGATGGTTTCTTGGATAAAGCGCTCGGCTGCTCCCCAGCCAGCCGGTGTGTGAGTCCAGATATTTTACCTCCAGCTCGTGTTTTCTTTGAGTTTATTTTCATCGCTGCTGCTGTCACAGGAAAAACCACAACGCTGCAATCTTGGTGTTTTTCTCTTTCGTGCTTGTAATTGAAAGTTTACATTGCCATTTATATGCTGAGTCAGTGTCAGGAACCTTTGGAGCGACACTGTATGACTTCAGGAATAAAACTGGGCTAAAGTTAAACTCTGGCAGCTGCAGAGGACCATCAGCAGTTCACCCATCGCAAGCAAGCAGAGAAACTCCGCCCGATGTGTTCACCATCATTGTTGTATTGCAAAATTACAATTCTCCATCTAAAGTAACCAATATTTAGCTGGTCACAGCACTTCTGAATTTCAGTCTGTTTAAGTCAAAGAATGATGCTAATTTTTGCCAGCTTGCAAATCCCTGACAGCTGCAGACATCATCCCTTAAAGAATAATTTGACTACCTTATTCTGGGTTAAGACACAAATTATCAGTAAGATAATGATGTGAAGTTTTTGCATCCGTGCTGACAAGTCTAGTGCACTTAGGCTGCTTAATCTGATGCCTTGAAACAAAGTGAAAACTCCTTTCACCTTTCAAACAACACAGGACGCACAAACTTCAGATGGCATCAACTGATGGATGCAAAAGCTGCACTTTAGCCCCTTTTTTGTCTTGTGACCTCTTAAATGAATCTGTTTCACAGGTGTTAGGCATCCATTTGCCTCTACAACAGAAAATCTGTTTATCTCTGGACTCGTGTCGCTTGTGTTCTGGTTGAGAACAAAAGATACAAATCAATAACGATTTCTCTAAATGGCGGTTTCAGGTCATTAGGCAAGCACTTAATTATTATAATGAGGTAAAAGAGAGGTCTTTAGAGAAAAATTAACTAACTGACTCAGGCTGGAGGTGCCCACCTCGACAAGCAAAGTCAGGTCAGGTTTATTAAAAACAAGCTTTTCAGATTCAGATTTCTTTACTTCACAGTTTTTTTTTTTAAAAAAAGGAACAAACATGTTTAAAAAATGTGAGATGCTTTTTCCTTTTGGCCCCTGAACCATAATAAAATTTCCACCATTGCACATATTAAAAAACAAAATACAATAAAAGATAATAAAATAAATTAAAAATATAAGCAGCATGATAAAAAGCAGCATAATAATAAAAGAGAAGCACAACGAAAGAGCATAAAAGAGCAGCATAGTAAAGTTTGATAAAGTGCGTAATGTCTTCAGTTAGCAGCCATGTTTTCCAGTGTTTTGTCTAAACACAACAGTGTTGTGTTTAGTCTGAAGTGTTGTGTAGCAGTGTGTTGAGGTGTTCTCTGTGTGAATGTGTGCATGTTTTCACAGCAATGATGATAAAAACACAGAAATAAATGAAAGAAAAGTCTTGCACTGCAGAAAACAGGCTGCAGATCGACCTGCAGAGCACCAAACCTCATTTTGTGGTGTTGGGATGAATTTCAGGAGCAGATATCTGAACAAATAAAGCCAAAACTGGCAACTGACATTCTGGAAAAATTCTGAGGAATTCATATTTTTTAAATCTTTAGCCGGAAGTCAAGATAAATGTCATTTTCATGATGTGGAGGTGCTGCGAAGTCGTGGGCCAGCTGGAGGAAACATAGATGGTGCAGCAGGCTAAGGAGGCGGAGGACGGATGTGGAGGGGGAGGAGGAGGAGCGGGTATGGACATACAGCCGTACAGAAGATAATTATTGGCTTTGTCAGACAACATCTGTTATGTCAGCATTCCAGCCGTCAGCCTGGAGGAGGACGAGCTAAAAACCGCCTGCAGAGTTCAGAGACAGACACAGGAAGGCGAAACCCTGCTCTCCATTTGGACACTTTGGAGTTCACCTTCATGTTTATGTGAGCACAGAGTCTGAGCCTTCAGCCCGAGGGTCACAAGTTCAAATCCCCGTCTGCCCTGCTGCTGTGTCCTTGACCAAGACTGACTTCCCTCAGGCTGACAATGACCTCTGACCCTTGAGGAGAATCCTAGAGATTTTGCTCAGAATACCCCGTGTGCTCTCCTTTCACGATGAAACTTTTACATTCACATTTTCAGACTTCACGTGACACTCACCTTTTGTTGTTTTGCCTTTACAGTTCAACCCCCGCCTTCACACAGCGGTTAGCCAGGTGTTCAAAGGTCTGACAGTAAGCAGGGTTGGATTTAATTTCTGCAGCATTCAAACAACTTCTTCTGACACTTTTCGTGTATATAACTAGAGCCAAACTACCAGGTTGTTGCTTTAAAACAGCTTTTTAAAAAAACTATCTCTTTGAAGACAACCTCTTTAGCACCATTTAAAGCAACACTATGAAACTTTGACCGCGACCCGTGGCTTTGAAAAACAAACTAATAGATGCACTTTAATATGGCGCACAAAACAGCGATTTTAGTGAAAGCGGGTCATATTTCACAGAGAAAATGTTCTTTGGTCTTCCCTCTGATGTCCTACGACTGCTCTGTCTGTCTACAACCTTTTATTTTGCGAAGCTGTCCCCATCAACCACCTGCTGCTGCAGCTGCAGCTTAAGTCTGCAGGCAGCCGACATGTTGCTTTCAGGAACCTCCGTGAATCACAGAGTTGAGGCAGAGCAGTCTTAAGACATCAGAGGGAAAACCAGAGGACATTTTCTCTGTAAAATATGACCCTGTTGCTTTAAGAAACAGTCTCCATCTATAAAAACAGGACTTAAACCTAATTTCATTCAACCAATTTTGTACACCAGTCATGCACATTCAGAGTAAAACGCATCCTTAGAGTTTGCAAACTAAAATAGGGTCAGCAGTGCCTCCCTATCAGAGGTTCTAAAATGATAAAGTAGTGTGGGCGTGAAGCATACACATAGAGGATGTTGTGTGTTTTGAAAATCAAAATATAGTGTTGAACGCACATATTATGACATCATGAATGAAACCTTCGGGGAGAGAAGGGTATGCACCGTTGTTTCCATATAACACCAAGAGTTTCACTTCACATTTTTACCACCAGATTTGGTCACAACCATGTTCATAAAAGCAACTAAAGGGGCAACATAAGGGAATAAAAATATGTGCCATCATCATCGTCAGTCAGAAAAGCAACTACTGAACCACGTAACCTCCCACTACTGACTGCATCGTGTTTCCATGATGTGTTATGCATGACAAATGATGAAACACTTTAAAATGCAGCAAGTGTATTGTCTTTAAGGGGTTAAATAAAGAGAGCAGCAGGTGGGGGGGCAGAGAGGGAAGTGTGGGAGAGATAAAGGGATAGATGGAGAAATGGCAAAAAAGAGAAGGAAAGAGAAAAGAGGAGGAGAAGAGGCACAAACGCATAACAATGCGTTGCTACATGTCTGATAGATTTATTGACTGTCTTAGTGACTGTTGCCACACATGAAGCACTGACTATGTTTACATGGGCTGCAATATTTCAATCAAGGTGTTTAGATTAGTTACTTTAGGGGTATTCCACTTATATTTACACGTTACAGAGCATAGTCAGATTAATGACCCACAAGATGCATGCCTACCCCACGGCATACGTCCAAAATTCTCGCAGCTGTAAACTTGTTGAAAGCTAGAGTATGCGTTGTCAAGCAGTTTGACTGCAGTAAACTATGTGTCGCTGTTGCAAAATGCTTCAAAAACTCTGATAGGACGGCATAGTGTGACTACGGTGTATACATGTGTGCAATACTGCGACTAAAACTGGAATACTCCACATGTCTTAATTTGATTATTGCTTACTCCGACTGTGACCTTATTCAGAATAAAGCAATCAGAAAATGCTGTTTGCACAGCAGAGTCTTATTCAGAGATTGTCTTAATCAGATTAATATAGGAATATTGGTGTCCATGTTATTTCCTGAGCCTTTATGGAAACAAGACAGAAGTCATTGTGTTTGGACACCCTGAGCTGTTGGATGCAAACACTCCTGCTCCTCTTTCTTGTAATGTGCATTCCTCTGTGAAGAGTCTTGGAGTATATTTTTGTTGAAAACACATCTCATCTCTTTGACCTTCGTTTCAAGATGAGATTGTTTTATCCTAACAGTTTCTTCCTTTTACTTTTATTGTCTCATGGGTTTTATTGCAATAGAGTTTACTATTACCTTAATATTGTTTTATAATGTATAATATACTCATGTTCTTGTTTTAGTTTTACTCTGTGAAGCACTTTGGTTAACCCCTGGTTGTTTTAAATGTGCTAAAGAAATAAAGCTGACTTGACATGACCTGACATGTAAACGCAGTGATTGATTGAAGGACAGATGCAGGTCACTTGGTTCTGTGTTCTAGGAGTTTTTCTTAATTGCCTGCAGCCTTAAACTTAATCATTTTCTGCAACTTACAAAACATGTATGTTTCTAAAATATGTAAGATTGACATCAAAACATCCAAACACTCTTTCATGCTTCACATTAGCTGACTTGCACAGAAATGTTTATTTTTCATTCTTTAAAAGCAGATCTAAGGACTTGGTAGCAGACTTGTTAAGACAGAGACTTTTCCTGTGCAGTGCGACGGCCTCGTTGTCTGACTGACTGTCTGCCACATACCAGAGTTCAGTTCAAGAGTTCAGTTAATTCATGAACTCTGCCGGGGCACCACACCCAGCCACCGGCACATTAAAGCCTCTGCAGGAGTGCGTGTGTTTCTGCTGTCGTGTCCTCATGCATTAGTGATTCTACAGTATGTGTGGAAGTGTTTGAGGTAAAGCTCCAACACACGCACGGTCCACCCACACAGGTGCTTTCACTTATTCTGCCTGATTGGATCTCAGTGTGGGCGTGGACTCACTTTGACTGACAGGTCTGAGACTCTTCTGTTAGATGTCGTCAGGGCGGAACAAATTATTAAACCTTTGGGCATTCTCAGCAGCAGTGTCCACTGGCTGCAGCTGCCACATTCTGGTTGCACCGCAGCTCCATCACAGTTCAGACACACAGCTGAAGAGTTTCAGAAGAGGAGCTCCTCTGTTTATCAGCACAAACATTTCCAAAAATGTTTCTCATTGAAACCAGGTTTTCATCTCATTTACTTTGTGGCTGTACAAGTTTAATTTACTGTTCACACTACCATTTTATTTTTAACCCTCCTCTTCTGTTCATTTCAGCTCAATTATCCTATTGTTCCCAGTCAAAAATGACTGATCCATTGTAGCGAGAGCATTATGTTACCACGGACATGGACCAGCTGGTCCAGCCAAGCGAGTCCCCAGCAGGCCCGTCACCTCGAGTATCGGAGTGAGCAATCCCTCCACACGCTGGACTGTGCCTTCAAGGTAACGTCTAGACTTTTGACCGGACAATTGCTATCTGACCATCACACGTGTAATTTGCACATTAACATGCGCAACTTACCGCCAGATGGAACAACTAACTGGGACTTCATTATCACATGGTTCCTCTAGACTGTCATCATCCACAATGGTAGGACGTAGACAAAGCGCTTCTAGAGCATTGGATTGTCACCATGCATCCTATGCAACATCTATTCACCATGAGGGAGTATCAAAGAGATTTCAAAGGAAGAGCAATCACGTTAATAGCGATTGAGGATAGAGTTGAGCTATGCATGGTGAAAGCTTGGGTCAAAGGACCAACACCATCGGATGGGATGATCAGATCCCTGAATGACGAGCTGTTCCTTGATGGACGCGCACCGGGTGAGTGTCACTTATGATTATGTGAGCGCATGAACCGTACATCGATAACGTTCGACTACCTGAGAGATTACTGTGTTAACACCAACACTTGAGTAATCATTGTACATTTAATGACGCAACACACATCCAGGGTTTCAACACTGGCTTGAAATGTGTGATTGAGCTATCTTCTTGTTTTAAAGAAGAGGATGGAAATTTCAAAACAGAACCCACAGGTTTTCTTCTTTCATTACTGTTATGTGAAACAGGCTTTGTATCGGGATCACCCCCTACTTACGCTTCATATTGAAGCGGACAGGACTCGTTAATGTTTTTCGCTCCTGTTCTTGAGTGGACCTCTCTTGAGGGGCATCTAGTATTTGACTAGCTGCTGCTGACCCTTTCTGTGTTCTCGGTGCCCAAGAGTTTTTTTGGGTGGCACGGTGGAGTAGTGGTTAGCACTCTCGCCTCACAGCAAGAAAGTCTGGGAGGACCGGATTCGGTCCCTGGTATGAGCCTTTCTGTGTGGAGTTTGCATGTTCTCTCTGTGTCTGCGTGGGTGTCCTCTAGGTACTCTGGTTTCTCCCACCATCAAAAATATGCAAAAAACGTGTGCAGTAAAAGTGGCAGCAGTATAGATATCAGGGATTAATTAAATTTAAAAAAAAAAGCTGCTGTCACATGTTCACATGTATGTTCTACATGTAAGTGACCTTTTCAGTATGTTTTGCCACCTTTAGCACCATCATGAGAATAATTACAACCTTAAATTATTTCAGTAGCCCCAACTTAAACCACACATAGAACACAAATCAAATCTTCCAGAACAAAGTTGTGCTTTTATGCCCAATAATCTCCTTCGACCTCCTCTCACACAGTTACAGGTGTATTAAAGTGGAATCAGCTGAGCCCTGCTTAGCTGCTGATGTCAATTCACAAAAAATCTTAAGGCTGAAAGTAAAAAAAAAATGGGCTTATTAGTCCTAATTTTTAAGACTCCTTAATTTTTAGTCTAAAAGTATTTCACAAAGCATTTCAGTACTTGAACCAGTTCCTAAACCTGTGAAAAGTTAGAAGTCCTCAAGAGGGCTTAAAAGCAAATCACAAAGGATCCTAAAATGGCTGCTGCCAGCAATCTGCCTTGTAATCGGGTCAACATTTATGATAGATTTAATGACAATGAGCTTTTAAAAAGGTACCACCTTAATCTTGAGTGTATTACGATCATAGTGGAGCTAGTAAAGAATTCTGTCAGTTCACCAACAAACATATACAACCATATTTACTGCAGTCTAAACACTGAGGCTTTTAAAATGGAAACATGCTGGTTATCAACAAGCTACATGTAGGTTGACAGTTACAGTAGCTGCACACTTGACTGTCAGTAATTTAACTCAACTTTATTCATATAGCACCTTTTATACGCATATGCAACACGAAGTGGTTGAAACAACACTGAGAAAAACAAAATAATTAAAAAACAATAAAAGCAAAATAGACAATTAATTAAAAATCTGCACGATAAAAAGCAATGACAATGATTAAAAATCACAACAATAAAACTACCGAATGTTAAAAGTAGATGAATAATGTATATGTAAGTAGACTATATTATTCTTTGTTTCGTGTTAAATTAGCCCGCATATTATTTTAAAATCTTCACCTGGATTTTTTGGCAATAAACCTCCTACAGTTTTTCTATGTTGAATTCACTGACAGGGACCCAAACCAGCCAGTCATGGCTTCATGAAACACGACATATAGCATGCATAGCAACAGGGTCTACCCCGCCCTTTCTCTTAGCTTAAGACTTCACCCAGTTCCTTTGTAAAAGTTGCTCTCAGGTGCTTTGTGAATAGGTTTTAAGAGAAAACTCTTAGGAACTTTTAGTGACATTTAGGAATCTGTCTAGTGGTAAGTTAAAATGTTTTGTGAATACAGGCCCAGGAGTTTGCATTCCCGAGTTCAACTTGAAAGGTTTAAAATTTCAATGATACAAGACTGAATTTAGCATTTTGTGTACTAGAAAGGCCTATGAAGTGTGCGTGTGTGTGTGTGTGTTTGTTTGGCTTGTGTTCCACAAAATCAAAAATCCAACAATCAAATTTTGCGTTCAGCTACATTTTAGAAGAGCAATAAGAACAAATCAAGCTCTGCTCTTGTCCTGCCCTTTACTATATGCTTACACACACACACACACAAAGAACCAGCTATGATCATTTAAGTGATTCAGTGAAGTGATGTCTGGACATTGTCTGTGTATTGGAGGGAGTCAGATCAGTGTGTTGTGTAACAGACGTGAACACACACACCGGGTCACGGTGGGGTCCATGGCCGAGTCAAAAGGGCCGCGGCTGCATTCCTGTATGGAGGTCTGTGTTGATTCGTGCGTCGCAGCGCTGCGCGGCTGTCTGGGCTCCCAGCCTGCGAATCCAAACACGGAGGGGTCAGGACCTCGCCGCATTTGTTTAACGGCGAGATAGGTGTCACCGTGGCGGGGTTACAGCCAAGCAGTGCCAGGCATAACTGGCTCCGGAATGACAACAAACACAGCCGGAGTGTTGTTCCGGATAATTTGCTGGTGTTTTCCCAAAGCCCCGGCTTAGCTGACAACACAGGACGTTTAACTCGATCAGTGTTCCGTTTTTTATCTGTTTTATTTTTCACATAACGTGTTGTTGTTGCACTCACTGTCCCTCCCCCCCAGAACTTAGCCCGGTCCAGCCGAGCCCGGTCAGGCCCCGGTTCTGTTTTAATAGCTTCCTTTCATCGGCTTTAAATTGTTGTGTTTGGCCACCATAATTCAGCAGCCTCTTCATATAACAAAGAACCAACATTAAAACAAGGAAGGACATGAACTGACAGCCACTCAACCAAGGAAGTTGCCCGGGTTCACAGGAAATTTTTATAACAAATTACAATAAAATAAAATTGTAGTTGCTTGCCACAGATGGGTAAATTGAACCACAACCACAGGCCACTAATATCAATTATACAGCTAATATTGAGTTCATATGGCAGAAAGCGTCTATCTTATCATGTGGACAACACCTTTCAACATTTGTGCCTTATGAACCTAAAACCATTTAACTGCTTTCAAGAAAACAGCGACAGAGTAAAGACAGTCTGAAATTAGAGACTGAAAAACCGATATTTACATTTATTCCCACAGAAGATTTGCATTATGACATCAAAATAATTTGTCTTCAATTGTGCCAATTTATTTATGTAACTTTATTTTATTTAATAATTCAAAGTGTTGACATCTCACATTACATTTGTTACATTCATTCTTAGATTTTCTAATCTTGATATAAAATGTATTCATCACACATTAAATGTAATCGACCAACCAAACAAACAGGGCTTTCCATGTTCTCATCTTGCACATCGTCACATCACAACCTGTGATGTCACAGCAGGTGCAGGTGCCTAAAGCTCTAAGAACTGATGGGAAACAGCTGCTTAAGAACCTGCAGAGCAGCAGAGTTTAAAATAAAGCTGGCTACACACTAGATGATTTTTAGGCTCCATTGCGGGTCCAACCCACCCCCCTCAGTGACTGGGAGGGATAAATACAAAGTTTGAATTTGGTGCCATATCTTACCTTAGATAAAAATCAAATAAACTATATTCATATTGTTCCATGTTTCATCTTCACTTTAACAGTTGAAAACATTCATTGGAAATTTAGAAAAGTAATCAAAAAGTAATCAATTGAAATAGTTACATAACTAATTGCATTAGAAATGGGATAACCAGAAATATGTAACCTATTACATTTCCAAAGTAACGTTTCCAACCCTGATTATTATCATTGAGAGATCTCGTGTCTGTGGACTCGCCACTGTGAAATCGTTACTACAAATAGCAGGTTTGTGGTCTTGAGGTCTGATTGATTCATCTGGTGTGTGTGTTTGAAAGATTAGGTTAAAAAAATCAATTGGAATTTTCCTTATGTCTGTGGTCTCCCACGTTTTTAAAATCAGTCACGATTTGATGATCGTCTAGTGTGTAGCCAGCTTTAAAGTGGAGATGAAACACAGAGCAATACGAAGTTTGTTTGATTTTTACCTAAGGCAAGATATGGCACTGAATTCAAACTTCATATTTATCTAGTATCACTGGAAAACCAGATAGTAATTCACTCTTTGGCCAATAGGGCATAGCCATCTTCACACAAGCTGGGTGGTTAAATCACTAGTATGGTGCTGCTTGTGAGGGGGCCCACTGTCAATGGGGAGAGACATACGTTGTATTGCCGGTTGGGATGAACCT
>JAPZDX010000003.1:26225280-26235749 GCA_029783625.1 Naso annulatus | reverse complement strand
TAAACACTATCCCTCTTAAAACCAAGGATTGTTCTTTACCTGCACTTATTGGTGAAAATCTGCTTGGCGATAAGAGAATGCACAAAAAAACCCCAAAATAAAATAAAAAATACATTGATTTTTTGAGTTGTCACTCGCACAAAAAACTGGGATTTGCCTCCAACTCCATGTTTTGTTTGTTTAGGTTGTGAATCCTGAGAAGGGATCAGGTGAGGTCAAGTTGGTCCTTAAGAGCCAAACAGAACCAAAACATAGCTGAAATGAGAGAGAATATAAAACTTAAATTTACCAAATGGACACAAACACAACTCTAATGGGATCATTTTTTTCCCTTAAATACAGAAAATGAGGCTTTAAATTAAAGGTTCAATGCAGGTTTTTAACTGTAATCGAAAGATTTTCCATGTTAATATTTCTAATTATGTTAGATATGATTAGATGTTGTCTTGTTACACATAAAATTGAAGGAGGATGAAAAGCATCTCCTCACAAATAATTTATTTGCCCCTCTACAAGTCACCAATAATCCTGACGCCATTGTCCTCGTTTAGCAAATCTGGAGTAAATAATTTTTCCTCTTTCTGCGATGATCTTTGCGCTGTCAGATTGACCGAGAGCAGCAGAAGAGTAAAGTGTACTTATGGCTGAAAACAAGGTAATATATTTGTTTTCGATTGGCCTGGACTGGGCGGAACGACACATTTGCAGTTGCTGGCCTGTTTTTTTGGAGCATCGTTTTCTCGCCAAGCAGATTTTTGGCAGCGAGCGCAGGGGAAAGAACCATCCTCGGATCTCCACCAAGCCCCGAGTTGAATGAAATGGCACTGGGCAGGACTGACAGGGTGACGGCAGGGGGTTAAGCTGTGACCCAGATTTCTGCTCCAGTCTTTGTCCTGGAGGACAGAGAAGATTCTCCTCATTCATCTCGCTGCGGGCCGAGTTGCTTACTGTTAGAATTACAGTGACAGAGGAGAGAGACTCGGGCCAATGGAAACATAGAAAGAGACTTGGGGTTCTCATATTGTTAATGTGACAGGTCATGCATTACGGATTCTTTTGGGGATATATGCAAATGTGTAGCTCACCAGATATTTGTTTATTGTATTTGTTTATCTCTCGCCCTAACATTGACTGTAGATTTGTGTTGTAAAGGCCACTCAATCTGCAGGAGTTCATGTCACAATTAGGTTCATGGAAACCACTTCTAGTTTCTTTGGTGACTCTTCAGTGTTTCTACACATTTAGAAAATCCTCTCAAGCATTTTCAGCTATGAAAAGTTCTCTGGTCAAAGCTGAGGTAGGCAACATCTGGAAATCAAGCTCGCTGTAGCATGGGACTCTAAAGGAAGCAACTCTGCTACACCCTCCCACCCCAATTTTTGCTCCAGCTGAAATTTTATTTTCTTTGTTGTTGCTCTGGGATTTTTGCCCAGTGACACCAAAATTAACTGTCTACCCCAGGTTTAATTTCTTTCATTTCCCCCTTAGACTCTAAGGGCATTTTAAGGTCCAGTGTGCAGGTTTTAATGGGCTCCAATTGTAGAAAGTAGCAGATATGGAGGATAATATTCACAAATGTTACTTAAAAATAAGAATTATTGAGTTTTCATTACCTTAGAATGAGCCTGTAATGTTTACAGAGTGCCCCATTTTCTATAGTAGCCCAAAAGGGACAAACCAAACAGATGGTCCAGACACTTTTTGCTTTCTGAAAGTTTTGCGGCCTCCAAACCTTCTCCTGCATGCTTTAAAGGGAAGGTTGAGGAAAGAGATTCTATCTGCATCTTCTGCATCTTTAACTTTACATGCCAAGAAATCTTTCACACTGAAACTTTAACGTTAGTATTTGTATAGAATTCACAAGGAACTCCACCAGTTATTAGAAAAATTGAAATTTTGGTGTTAAACCACAAAAATATAATAATGTGTTGTCTGTTGTCTCTAATCATATTTTGGATTTCTTGATAAAAACCAGCCTCTCCTCTTCTGGCTCTTCTTCTCTCTGACTGTGAGTCTCACTGAGCTGCTGATGAGGCTTCAATAATTTTGCATTTTTAATGTCAGTTTTATTCCACTGCTTCGTCTCAGCTCAGTGACAATTTCAACAATGGTCTACTTCACGCCACTGAGACAGACCTGATTCTGATCAGCAGTAACTGTATATCAATTTACCATAAATATCGTAATTGTGTATTCTGTGGTTGTCAAAAATAACACTGAAAATCAAAATTAATATTGAAAAACTACGGAATAATTTTATTTCTTAAAAGTGGCCATGTTATTATCTTTCCCCAATAATCACAAATCTCAATAATCTTTGTCATCATCATGCTTACAGCTCACCCTGTCATGAAATAAACTAATTTATAACCAAATACAAAATGCTGACAGAGGGAACAAAGATATTGTGAATTACACGTTGTTAAAAATATGGTTGATAATAAAAACAGAAAAATAAAAATGCTGCTGCAGAAAGAAACAAATCTGTGTTTGTTTGCAGCTGTTTGTCACAGAAGCATCAAACCCTCGATGTGTCATCAGTGTTGCAGAGATGGAGGAACCTTGGCAAGTGTGTCTATTGTGTTTCTGTCACACATGCATGCAGAGTTTTGTCAGGGGGGTGAATGTGGGAGGTGTCCTTGGTTTTTGGTGGGCACTTCTTCGTATAGTCCCACTTATTCCTCGAATCCTCTCCCCCCTCCTCCTCCTCCGCCTCCTCCTCCTCCTTTATCCTCGTCTTCTCTCCTCTTTTATCCAAGTGTTGGCGGCCCCCACATTCTCACAGCAACTCAGAGCCGCGGAGCGTCACATGGTAAGAACACTGGGCCTCTGCTCTCACTAAACTACACAACAATTCTTCGAACTGCTGCTCTGCATTTCTGCATCTGCCTTAAACTGTCAACCAAATATTAGAGCACTGGAGACAAAGAGGAGAGAATTGTTTGCAGTCATGACTTATTGATGAGGGGTGCATTTGAAGGAGGGGAGGGGGGTCTGCTCGGAGGGGATTATGTTTGTTTTGCTGCAGTGCCTCTTTGTTTTTCATCTCCAAGAAACTCCTGTTAAAACGATGCTGTGGAAAAGTGACTTTTACCGCCAAAGGACGTCCGTTCAATCTGTTTTTGTTTTGTTTTTTAATTATTTGAAATATTTTGAAGGAATAAAAAACTGCACTAAACCAAATTTGACAGAAAAAAGGAACACTGTTGTATGTAAAGTTGAAGTGTTTTTTGTAATGAAATGAAGGTTAACATAGCTGCAGAAATAACCATTAACTTGTTTTGTTGATTCATTTAACTAAATTGAATGAGTAAGTAAAGGTATCCTTGCCAAAAGAAAATTCTAAAAATAAACTGAGATCAGAAGTCAAGATTCATGTATTTAGCTGAATTCACAAGAGGGATCAACAGATCAAGGATTTAATGTGGACAGTTTTATGGTTTATTGAGTCAAAGTTTCTCCGTTAATGAAAAACTCAGCAATTTTTTAAAGGGAGTCTTGAACTTTCTTCACAGTAACAAAGGAGTAGATTTCACTTTCTGTGCTGTTTAGTTCATCGACTTACCTGCTCCTGCAGGCCAACTGTGGCTGACTTCTATTTTGTGCTGAAGCAGCAGGCAACAAACTGATGATAAATACAGTGATAATCGAACAGCAGCAGGTGAAGATACTGTGTTAACTTCAGCTTTTTAAAAACTGGATCCAGGCTCAAATAAAAGGTGTGAAATATTAATATTTGCATGTCTTTTGAGAAAAACACACAAACAAACAAAAAACAAACCAAAGTGGAACTATGTTGATCAGGTTTTGAAACAAACTCAGTGTTCTTTACATGAAGGCCTTTAATATGTGAAATTCATCTTTACTCATGATGAAACACAGTCTTAGTCACTCGTGCATCAGTCTTCTGCTTTAAGCAGCTTGATGTCCATAGCAATCTAACGTTTTAATTTTGTCGTAGCTTGTAGTTTTATAACAAAGTGAAATTAAAGAAATAATGCTCATAATATTGATAAACTATTGATATTTTTAATTTGATAGCAGTTGGTTTCCATGGTCAACACCTAGTCATGAAAACTAAGATTTGTCGAGTTTTATCTTCTTCACCTCTTCACTGTGTCTACACAGGAGGCATGTCAGTCTTTCAGTCAAATGTCTCCAACACACATGTATACAACCAGCCGACACAGAGCGTCATGATAATCCAATTGTTTCCTTTGATTTAGGAAAAGATTGATGACTTTTGCATTCATTCGGACTCAACTTAAACACTTCTAAAGGTTCCTCTGTGTGACTCATCACTCTGAATCAACCATCACCTCTTTTAAGATTTTTTTTTTCTGCATCATTGGGTGCCACAGTCTGTTGCTGTATGCATCTAACATCGCAGAGCATGGCTTTACGTTTTAATTTGTTGGAAGCCACTAAAGTGACCTGTTCCAGCCAATCAGAACTGATCTTTCCTAGAGGCATTGGTATGATTCACAATAACTCACCATGTGATGGACACATTTTTATCATGCCATTCACTGAGCACAGCTGGAGCTGAAGCACCAATATAAGTAGCTGCTTTTTACATTCACGGCAGGATTAACAGAAGCCTGAAATGGCATTGTTGGCTTTGCACTGATTTTAAGATGCAGAGAAGAAAAATCTGAGATTTGTTCATTTTTTTAGGCTCCTAATGTAAAACATAGTATAGATGAAGAATGAACAAATAAATAACTAAAGTGTCTGATCATCAGATGGCATCAAATAAACAAAAACACAATGTTGCTCTAGAGCAGTGTACTTTGTTTTCATTCATTAAATCATTATGGCACCAAACAACCTGTTTTCTTGTTCTGACTGAATCACATCATGAACAGTGCGTAGGTGCAGTGAAGCAGCTTGTTCAGTGTTCATAAACTGACCCGAGGGCACAGTCACACCCAGGATATGAATGTTTTCACTTTCATTGACTCTAATTGTTAAAAATGCAAATAAAGATACAACAACTAAGCTGAGCAACAGACTGTAGGCAAATTGTGAACATTTAGATGAATGCAGAGTTTCATTTATGCACTGACATCATTTTTACTTGCAAATTCCAAAATTAATAAGAAATATGGATTTCATAACTCATCTTAAAAGGCTGATTTTATCAACTGATGTCAGTTATCAAACAAAACATCGTCATCACTGTTTGCAGATATGCAAAAAGATGCCGCAGAGCAGCAACCTGCAGCATTATATTTTAGATGCAGCATATTTTGGCCTAATTGACTATAAAATTTCTAAACTAAAGATTGAATTTGTTATGTTGCATTTTTAAATTTCTCAGATTACTTATTTTTCATTTAAATATTTACTTAACAGATTCACAGTTTTAATTACTGTATCATTGAGGCTACTTGTTAGATTATCGTCCATACTTTGACTTCTGCATCTCCAGAAACTTTCATTCTTTTAATGAAAAAAAAAAGTGTATAGATAAATCATTAACGGGAATTTTAGCTGTTCTCTTCTTCACCTCTCCCCCCTACCTGCTTGTTGTCTGATGGCTACATGTAGAATAAAATAGAAAGCTTATTGTCTTACACAATACATATATTGAGATTACAAGTGCCACCCCATCAGTGCTTTAAGAAACATATAAAACATGACAACTAGATGAAAACATAATACACATACATCTAATGTACAAAACTCAGACATACATAGCTATAATAGCAAAAACGTGGAGGGTAATTGCACTATAGCGAGATAAAATAATACAAAAAAAGCAGTCAGAACACAGTAAATTGCACAGGATTGTTGTTTGCTCAGTGATCTTGAAGCCCTATGTCCGGTCTAGACTGTGTTTGGGGGGAGATTTTCTGACGCTTGGCTGACTTTCAGTAAGCTGCTGCAGAGGCTGACACCCACATTCAGTGTTCATTGTCCTTATTTATTTATTTATTCATTTATTTAAACATTTAAGACTCCTGTGGAGCTCCTCTGACAGTCTGGCCCTCTGGGATTCTCCCCTCTGGGAAAACCAATGACGAACATAAAAATTCTCCATCTTAGCCTTTTTAAGATTAGTAAAGCTGATCTGATTTAGTACCAATTACTTTTAATCACACGTTCTAGTTCTAGTTGAAACTTGCAGTTAAAAGAGGAGATGATACATTTTCATTGCACCTCTTATTCAAGTTCTCTTTCTGTGGAGCTCACATTCATACAGCGGTCATCCTCAGGATGCCTCTTCTAAACATTTCTTTTGACCTTTGGTCAAAGGAGCACTTTGGTCAACCTTGGTTGTTTTAAATTTGCTATATAAAAAAGGTTGGTATTGACACTGACCTTCAGCCTGCAATACAGAATTTAGCCTTTCAGCCGTATTAGTTATAGCCTGGTACAGGCTATATCTATATCTATATGTCGAATCACCGTTCGTTTCCATTGGGCGGTACCAGTGGACACAGTCAAAAATCACCTCTGGATGCTATTGGATAGTCATATAATACAACCAATCAGAGCCGTCTATCTCGTCTCTCCCCACGCGAGCCACTGCCATGTTCGTTTTGAGAGGAATTTCAGTCAAAACCCCTCGTTATTGAAAAGTAGGCAATATTGACCAAAAGAAATAATTTGACAAGACAGAGATCAACCTTGGAGACCCACAGAGGACTGTTTTTTTTGTGATTACTACATGTAGGGAAGAATAGGAGCTTTAGTAGGAGTCTTTCTACCGATCTGTGTGGTGTCAACCTGAGACTCGAGCCTCAGTAAAACACAACACCTGAACAAAAAGCACTAAAACTGACATAAATAGCATATATCACAACACAATATAACAATATGTGTAATTATTTATCAGGTTGCGGAAAATTCACGTTAATATCCGTGTCTGTCTGTCGGCTATCAATGATTTGTGTTAGAAACTGCGTGCACAAACCAGAGCTTCCGTCTTTGGCCTTATGAGATAAATGGTTGCGATTGGTCCATCTGGTTTTTTTGATGGGTGGAAACGGCTGTGAAGGGGAGTGTTCCCAGACCATTTTCATGAAGCAAATTATGTGTGAGGTGAATGGGTCTGGTTTGCCAGGCTTTGCTGCTATCTGATGGATGAAATTTGATGCAGATATTTTACATCCTACTCACAAAGAACCGCAGTATTGTAGGGAATCCAGTGAAAATAGTCTGTAAGAGTGCAAGTTTAAAGACAACACGACTGTAAAAGAGAACAAGCAATTAACTTTGTGATACTTGTAGACTTTCAAAACAAATCTGTGTGCTCAGGAACTTCAGAAGATAAACATTTAAAAAAAATATTTTCTCATTTTCTTGTGTTCCTCTCCAGCCACCATGGGTGCACTGCCATTTAGTTTTATCTTCCTCCTACTCCTCTGCCTCCTCACCCTGAGTGAGGCAAAGTCTGGTCAGGGAAAACCACGCCAGCCTCCACCATCAGCTCAACCAGCTAAAAGACCCAGAAACCGCTCGGTGCCCGGCTCTGGAGAGCTGAG
Organism: Naso annulatus; assembly: GCA_029783625.1. Lineage (NCBI taxonomy): Eukaryota > Metazoa > Chordata > Actinopteri > Acanthuriformes > Acanthuridae > Naso > Naso annulatus. The sequence continues at coordinate 26,228,256 of JAPZDX010000003.1, read as the reverse complement.
CACCAAGGAGGGCCATCGCTGCACCTGGCAGACGTCTGGTGACAGTCTGGTGAGCCTGATGGTGAACTGCAGCACCGAAACACTGGGAGACCCGCAGAGGTGAGGGACGAATTTTCAGGTTTAATGGTAACTTCTCACCTCTGGACATTAAAATTAATATGACATTAATATTAAACTTAGCATATGTAACATTTCCACTTAATAATGTATATGAATGATTTTATCTTTGTTCTATTTTTTGTTTAGTTGTGTTACAATTGATCCAGAATTTTTCCAAACAGTGTTCATACTGAGAGAAATCTGTCATTTTATTCAAGGAGTGATTTATTTTTGTTGCCTGTCACAAACTTAAGGATAGAGATTTTCCAATACCATTTTTTCCTTCCTGATATGGGTTCTGATATGCAAACTTGCTTAGTGTCCGCTGCCAAGTACTGATCTGATACTAGCACATAGAAAATAACAATTCCTTTAAAACATAAGGTGTATCATAATTTAGCAAAATAAAAAGATTTAAACACTATAAAACAATAGAGCAACAACTGCTTAAAAACTAAAATCTCTGAAAATCTAATTATTTACACATCATCAATGGTGGGACTTTCTTTTGTAAAATATTGTTAAGTGTAGACATTCTGCTAGCTGCGTTGACGCTCTCCGTTCATCTTCCGCTCTTATAAATAGTTTTTGACAGTGGAGGTGAAACTTCCTATGTGCTGTTTTAGGTATCTTAGGATTTGAAAGCTAACTAAGCTAACTGGGCATTTAGCCGTAAATACATCCAATGGTATGAGATCGGTGCACAGACTGGCTTACTTGTGGATACCAATACCAGCATCTTCAGCGGTATTGGAGTCATTTTGCAGTACTAGTATTGGTATCGGAACAACTGTACTTCAGGGATAAATCCACTAAGGACTTTTTGTAGGATTTTTGTTTTTTTATTTATGTTTGCCCTTTAAAACCTTTATGGACTCCTTTCTTATCCCCTAACATGTTTTTTTGTCTTTCTCCTTTTTGTCTTGACTCTCTCACTACTCCTTCTTGTCCAGTCCCTTCATTCTTATCTTTGTTTCTGCTCCTCCTCCAGGTACTGGTGTCGTTATGCCGGTAAACCAGACCTTTGCCAGGCCTATGGGTTGAAGTCCAGCCAATACTGGAAGCAGCTGGTGGGGAAGCTAAAGAAGAGGCAGAACGCCTGTGAAGGAGAGAAAGTCCTGAAGGCCAAAACCTGCAAGAAGGCTCCCGCTGAGGCCCACATGAAGCTCGCCCAACGCAGCGGAGAGGAGGAGAGGAAGGCAGGGAAGCAGGGAGGAAAGAAGAAAGGGCCGCTGGTCAGTAAGAGCTCAGAGGAAGGGAAGGCAGAAAGGAGGAAGAAGAAGGAGGAAGAGGCCGAAGAGGAAGAGAAGAAGAAGAGGGAGGAGAGGACTGAGTTTGAGGAGGAGGGGTTGGTGAACGACATGGAGCCGGTGCAAAGTTACTGCAGCGAGGGATGGCACTCCGTCTGCTCCTTCTTTGTCAAATTCTTTGAGGGGTGATGAGGAATTTATTAAAGAAACGTAAAACTCATTTTTTCCATACATGATGCATGGATTTACATCAAACCAGGCAGCTAATTTTTAAAAACATTTTTGATTTTATCTTTAACTTTGAGCTGCATAAACTATCACATTTTCAAATATAACTGAATATTTGGAATTAAGGCTCTAAAACAAAAAACTTTGTTAAATGCACATTTTACAAATTACAAAGTTTTTACCAAAGGGGCCACCTGGCATCCTCTTTGCAGCATTAGTATAATGATTAAAATTGGCAGTCTGACTTATAGAATACTATTAAATTAAAAAAAAGCCACAATTCATTATTAACTTTCCTCACAGTCAAAAAAAACAGTGACAATCTGTTGATGGAAATTCACAGCGAGAACAGACGAAAAGTCTTTTAACTGAGAAAAAAATTCAAACAAATGGATTGAGCAAATTTACCTTTGGGATGTTTTAGAGAAGGTTTACTGTAGTTCGTTTTGCTCTGTAGAAAAGTTCAAACAGATGAAAAGTTTAACTTTGTAAACTGTGAAATGTTGGAAGTGTCTGACTAAAAACAAAAAAATCATGTTGTAGTTTACAAAAATCAATCAGTGATCATCCCTCATGAGGTTGATGATGCAGTAGCTTATTGATTACTAGATGAATAGAAGCACGGTTGTGTTTTTCCTAATTTTTGTGTTGTGAAACTAATAATTTCAGTAAACTTCGTGTGACTGTTTTGTAAAAAATAAATAGACAAAAATGTTTTCTGTTGAATGTGTCTAAACCTGTTCAGCATTTTATTTTATATTTTTTAAAGTCATCATTAACACTGTTTCTGGAATTCTACAATAAAAGAAAAATGCTTTTTTCAGTCTCACATGTAGTTTAAAATGAAAGTTCACACATTCACCCCAAAGATCATTACATACAGATTTGTTGTAACTGTATGATTATTTTTCTAATTTATTTATATTTATGGCTAAAAAAGAAAAATGTGAGGAAAGTAATGACTCAGAAGAGCTTTGTAATAACATCTGATTTAACCATGTTGATATTATTATTACAATTAACATTATTTAGCAGATAAAAATAGCACAAGTTCTGTATTTTGTGAAAATCTTTACTTTTTTGCAACCAGCCTTCCATTAAGTAAACCTGTGTGAGCATCAGTGGATTCAGGGCAATGCTTCATTGTTCTGTCTCATTGGGCGCATGCAGTGGGAGGAGCTAAGGGTGCTTGAGTACCTGCACCTTTGCCCCTGATATCCAAAGTGCCTCTTGTTATGGTAGAAAAAAGGAGCTGAGCCAAGGCACTCTTCTTATGTTAAAAAGCTTTATTGTCAAGGTTAGCTCATAATGGAACTGATAAAATCAAGCCAACATGCTTCGGCCCGATGAAGGCTGTGCGGGACCGAATCATGTTGGCTTGATTTTGTCAGTTCCATTA
>JAPZDX010000003.1:26067770-26081190 GCA_029783625.1 Naso annulatus | reverse complement strand
ACAAACATGCAACATTATAAAATCAATTACTACCAACAGCAACAGGTTCCTCGTGTTTGTATCCTCGTGTTTTATGTACCAACACCATGCTTGAGCACTTGAAGCGCTCAAGCATGGCGGTAGTACTGCTATGATTCACCATCTCTAATTTGCAGAGCGCTACGTTGTTCGGTCTCCGCTTAAAGACGAGCTGAACTGCCTGTTTCCAGAGCATCAACTGCTGTGTTGTGATGGAATCACTATTCAAACAGTTAAACAGCCAATGAACGGCTTTAGGGGCGGGACATATGTTTGAGGAATCTGATGAAGTGTTGCTGGCAAGTGTTGTTACTCCTTGGCAACCGTTACTAGGGCTTTGCTCAATTTTAACACCAAGCTCCCTTTAGTTTATTTAATATTTACAAGTTTACAGAACAGGTCACAGCAGCTGCATGTCCACTAGTTGGCGGACCTGGCCCTGTAGCTGAATGGTATCCATTCCTGCCTCTGTCAGCAGAGGTCCCGGGTTCATATCCCAGTCCAGGCGGATTGGCGTGATAATTGGTTGAATTAAAAAATGATTCAACCAGTAACGGCCCGAGTCAGCACTGACATCATGGATCTGGGAGTTTTGTTTTACTTTGTTTTTTGTTACTTTTTCTGTCATACATTTTTGAATTTGACTAAAAAAGGAGCAGGGACATGGTCCACACGTAATTACGTAATTGATGACGTTGATTATGTCGACACGTTGCCCCAGCCCTACTCCCCACACACTAATGCGGGGAAATTTGGCGTGTAAACTTTGGGAGCCACCCATCACATTGGAAAGTGACTTTTTCCAATGTTTGTGACTGCTGCTGCTCCTGCTGCGCCCCTCTGCGCGAGCTGAGCTCAAGAGCGAGAAACAGAGAGGGCTGGTGAGGGAAAAGAGAGAGAGCGATGGAGGGTTGGAATGATTAAAAAAAACATTTGCATTAGTTTTTGATTGTTTCCCACCTGATAAAAAGCCTGTGCTTGCATACTGGGGAGAAAGACACTCTTCTTTTCAATTTAATTTTCCTCCTTTGTGTTTCTTCTTCTCATTTAATGTTATGTGATTGTCTAATCTACCTGGCAGATGCATTGATGAGTCAGCAGAGGGGCGTCAGGGCTCTGCCAACGGAGCGGAGCATATTTTCAGAATAGGGTCATTCTAGTCTGTTGACACAACTTTCTGTTTAGAATGTTTTAAAAGAAGAATCTTATAGGCTAAATCCATGTGCCTTGACAACACTATTCCTTATTTTGGCTGCCTAACTTTTTTTTAATTCACAAAAAATATTTGTCTGGGAAATTGAAATCTTCCATGACACTTTGACTGGCACAAAACTTTTCTAGCGTAAGCACTTATTTAGATTTATAGTATGAACAGAGATGATGTCTGTTGCTTGAACAAGGCAACGGTACTCTGTTGTCCTTATTAAACATGTAAAACAGGTGTAAAAAATATTGAAATGGAGACTTGATTCATGAAGAGCGAGTCATACTTATAGGTTTTGATTTGCATGGTTTTGCTGAAAGTACTTTTTTTGTTTTTGAATGTTGGTACTGTAATAATTTTCTTCTTTTAACCATTTCAGAGGTGGAAAAATTGAAAGGGTTGCTGTTGCAGCAGGACAACGGAAACAACACACACCATGAAGTCGACAGCAACACAGATGACCTTAAAACGGCCAAACAGGAAGCTGCCCAGGCTCAGGAAAGCTTGAGGGTAAAGATATATAGTTATGTTTAATGTTGAAGAGATGGAAGGACAGAAATGTTATTTTATCAGTCATTTTTTGTAATCTGAGCGCAAGAAAAACATTCCTTTCAGCAGCAAACCCTCCAATAAAAAGAAACGACAAGGAATTAACAGACATCTCACCCTGATCAAGTCTTGTTTCCACTGAATTATTTTAATGCACATTTTAAATCATGTAAGAATGTTTTAATGGAAGCAGCAAAATTTAAAGAAAATTTAAAAGTCAGTTTGCCCAAAAAGTTGAACGCTCCCTTAAATGAGGTCTTTCCCTTAAAGGAGAAGTTTTTTTTTTTCCAAACAGCTTTTTGTTTCCTAAAGCAGCTGTTTTCAGGTTAAAAGCTGTGTTTTTAACTTTGTGTTTTTGTGTCGGAACATGAGAGGACACCACTAAACATTCGGTGATTGTCTGGTCTTTTAAATTTACCTTTTTTGACGGATTGTTGAAGCACTTGAAATGTCTCTAAACCTCTGTTGTTTTCAGTTAGCTGTGTCATCAGCAGGGAGCTCCAGCTCTCAGGACTGCACTGTTCATAATAATGCCTCAGAACGTCGTGTATGATCATAGATATCCAAAAATATAAGGCTTCATGTGCAAAAAAACAAACTTGTTATAAAGTTATTGCACATGATGGGAGATGAAATAGCTTTTTGAATTAGTTTTGATTCAGTGAATATTGAACTTATGTTACTCTTGAACTGTTTTTGGTCTGAGAGAAGAAGAAAAAGTTAAGCTATAAATGGAAGCATGAGTAAAGATGTGCTCAGATTCTTTAATGAGAACTAGTTTTTCTGCTGTCTATTGTTTGTTCAGGGAAGCTTGTCTTATGTTTTGCTTGACGTAGGCATTCAGAGATACCACTCTTTTTATTGTTACAGGCCTCTTAAACATGACAGATTCTTAATTAGATCCTAATAAAAAAGAAGGTTAAAGTGACCATTTTGTGTCCAGCTGTGTACAGAGAAACACCAGGCTGAACGCAAAAAGTGGCTGGAAGAGAAGTTGTCCCTGATTGGTCAAGCTAAAGAGGCCGAGGACAAGAGGAACCAGGAAATGAGGAAGTTTGTCGAAGACAGAGAACGCTTCACTCGGCAGCAAGGACAGTTGGTAAGAAAATGCTGGAACCTGAATAATAAGAGCTCTAATATTGTCATTCTATTACACACACACACACAGAGTACTAAACCACTATGTTTCACCACATTATTGCATGTTCTTTTTCATTTTTATCAGGAGTCCTTGTCATCCCAGCTGGCTGAGAAGGAGCAGGGCATGGAGCAGTGGAGGAAGGACAGAGACACTCTGGTAGCAGCTCTGGAGGTCCAGTTACAGAAGCTTCTTTCTAGCCAAGCAGAGAAAGACAAACTCATCCAGCAACTACGCCAAAATAACCCACAGCCACCACAAGAGGTCAGTATGACATAAAGATGATAACACACACAGAGATCACACACTTGAGATGTAAAACATCACAACCGGCTGCTTTTTACAGCAAACCGACTGATAACAAAAAAATGAGTGACACATTTAAAAATATTAAATCTACTTGAGTTAATGGGGGGATTAAAATGAGTTTATAGAGGAAGATTAGAGAAGGTGCTTTATGACACAAGTGACCCTGAGAACATGAATTAGGTTAAATGTTTATATTTGCAGCATTAATGGTGATTCTCTCTTCCTCAGATAACATCCTACTTCATATGAAGTATTTAGATTTTAAAAGATTACTTAACCAACAGTAACAAAAAGTTGAGCAGTAGCTGCTCTCCTCTGTTTGAAACGTCCCAGCATGTTTCACCCATGTAGACGATGCAATCACGGCTGTTAGAGCAGTGGGCTCACATCATCTGTCAAGACAAACCACCTGCAGTGATGTTATTGATCGGCTTTTAGCCAGAGGTGAAACTTGACTGAGAGTTTGAACCTGCGGATTGCACAGCATCAACAGTTTTCTGCCCCATTTCATTCAGTGTTGATTTACCTTTGGATAGGATTTATGGGAACTGCAGAACCAAATGATGTGCAGGGGAAGAGGCTTAAAAGCATCTCTCATCTCGCAGGGGGAAGGGAGGGAAGAAAAGGCAGCTTTTAAACCTAGTGCGTAACAAAATTCCACACAGATGAAGATAAGAATGTCTTGCATTTACTCTTGTTATTGTTTGGTTTAATTGATAATACGCTGCAGAGTAGGCTTTGTGCAGAGATTTCTGCAGTTCTGTCACTTTAAAGCAGCTTATCAAGGTCTGTGTCACTAGTTTGACTCGTTTAATCTTGCTTTCCTCTCCCTCTCTGTTGAGTCAGCACTGTTAATGTGTAGCGATAACTCTGTTCCGCGTTAGTGTTTTACTCTTTGCTTTCTAAAATTTTGTCTCTGCAGAGCATCTGAGTGGTTTTAACATATCATTTCTTCAGTTTAGACCAGACAGCATGAAGGGCAGGGAATAATGATGATTCGTAAAATCAAACTGATGTCAGGCCAAATGTCTGATGTGGTAATACTAATTTAAAAATGTACATCTGGCAAAGTTTAGGAAGAATTTGCAGCTTATCTTATGCAGGCTTCTTTTTTTATCGGAAAAGCCACAGATGCTGTTATTGGTTCTTAATAAATGTGGGACAGTGTAAGAGCTGCCGTAGCAGGAACATATCTGAACTGCAGTTCTAATCAACGAGGATTATTGACAGAATTGATTCTCACATGCATGATCTTGGCAACTTTGTACTGTTGAGGCATTTGTTATATACAACTATATGTTTTAAACCTTGTATTTGAACAAAACTCAAACTCAGTCCTCGTCCATGTTCACGTCTGATGAGGATCGATGTTTGTGCTTTTGCTGCATTCACGTGAAATCAGGCAGACAGCGAGAGGCGCCTTGTGTTTGCATGGGAAAAAACAAACCGTCTGACGGAGTGGAGGGACGGCAAAACAAAACACGCATGACGATGTGTTGCTACAGTGATGTTGTATTGTTTACAAAGAATGGAATAAAATGTGTGTAATGAAATTATTTAGTGGTTATTATTTTATGTAACTTTCCTAGTTATGCATGCAGCTGATTGTAAAATGCAACTTGCTCTTAACTTTCTTTTGCAAATTTAAAATTCAGTTCCCTCCAAAACATTACGTTTTGGAAGACAGTCAGCTTTGTGTTGATTTTTGCGCTGAGTTTTCTCCCTGCATGAGGCATTTTAGGAGTTAGGTATCGAAATTCCGTTGTGGAGGATGACAAAAAGTTAGAATATTTCTAATTTTAGACAGCAATGCCATCGTTGATGATAATTCTCTGCTGACCTCATCAGATTTTACCGTCCTGCTCTCATCCACTTCAATGACATCCAGTTCGCCTGATTTCATGTGATTGCAGCATTACACACAACCTCAGAAACCTTTGACAGTTTGATAGAATTTACAGCAAAGTTGTCATTTCAGTCATACATTTTACATTTCTTGTGTCATTTCCATTTGTTTCAGCCATATGCAACTGTATGCTCAAACTGTATTCGACACTAAGATCTGACCGTTTTCAGTCCAAACCAATGCAGTTCATGTTTTCTGGGTGTGATGTGTGTTAGGGGACCCGGTCATGGTGCTAGAGAAGCAATTCCAGCATGTGTTTCATATACGGTGCAATCTTTGTAGAGTTCTCTGCTGATTGTGTTGTCTCATACTTTCGCCTGGAGGGATATTGGTTATTTCCACACAGGTTTCCATGCGTGTTGCTCACAATGTTTTATTTTTGTTTCCCCCTGAAAATAAGCTGCACATAATAAAAATAATAATAATAGGAAAAAGAAGACGTTTTCTAAATCATGAATGTCAACATCACCGTTTTTAGGAAAGAAATATTTGACACAATGTGTTTGTATTTCAAATATGCATTGGCAAGTGATAAAGGGACAGTTTAACCAAAAAATCAAAAACATATATTCTTCCTCTTCAATCATACATCTTCAATTGTCCTGGTGTTAGTTGCTGATTTTTGAAGGTATCAGCTGAAGAACTTGCTGCATTTTCTCTAATCTGCATTTTCTAATGGTTCAGAGCTCTGGATAACTTGTTAGGTAAAAAAGATAATGTATGCGTGGATTTCTACAGACATGATCCTCAGTTTCTGTAAACTTCCTGTTACAGAGTTCCAGCGACGATGTCAGTGTGGCAAAACTGCAGGCTGCTCTGTCTGAGAGGGACGCAGAGATCCAGCGACTGAAGGAAGAGCTCAAGGCCTCAACAGCCAAACAGGACACGTGCACACAGGTCAGTCTCAGCAGTTGTCATCTATTATTTATATCTGAGAATTTTTTTTCATGTTGGAGTTCAAAGGAGTTTGCAAACCCAAATATATCAGAGTGTTATGCCCATGTTTCATCCTTTTTTTAATTCCCTCTCCTGTCTGTCTCTTTTAAGCACACCTGAGCTTAAAATCTCATCTTTATGTGCAAATAAATCCAAACTGTCACTTTGTTCCAAAGGAGATCAAAGAGAGCCATGATTTGTATTTTGAGTTTAACATGAAAAAGTTTCATTTTGCAACTTTTAATGAAGTTTAAAAATTTCCCAGATTTATTGTGCGTTAAGTCAGATGCCCGTGGTTTTGCAGGATGGCAGGCAGCAGAATTGTTTTGCTCTCTTTTACATTTAAATCTTTTATTACTGATGTTTGTTTTGCATTTGAGCTCAGGTCAGAAGTGAACAGGTCAGAGCGCACAGGATAGATTTAAAAGCCTTAAAAGCTTTACCAAAAAGCTTTTTTTTGTGGCAATGTGAAGAAAACAAAAGAGAGGAAAAGTATACATGGATTAGACCAGAAGCTGCTTGTCAGTTACAAGAAAAATGTTTTTGCCCACTAGACTATCACCTTTTTACTTAATTTATTCATAGTTAGTTCTCAAAAGTTCTTCATCATCAATGTGAACAAAAATGTAAACATCAGACCACTGACTGAACTTCTTGTTTTGAACTTGAGTACTTCTGAACTACAAAGTCCAGCAGAGGTTGTTCCTCTTTCATCGTATGTTGACTAATGTTTGTTAAAGGAGAAATGTATGTATCAAAACATAATATAATCCAATTTAGGGCTCAGCAGATTTGGAATTTTTGAGGCTGACGCTGACATCGATATTAGGGAGTAAGAAAATTCCAATGTGTGATATATCCATCAATATTCCATCTATAATATATTGAACTGTATAATACTTTTAAACTTAAATTTATTTGATAGCATGCAGTGCAGCATCAGAGTTGATTTTGTGTCTACGCATATGGCCATTAGCATTAGCAAAAATTACATGATATGAAAATGCAAGGTTTCCTCTCAAAAGTGATGATTTTTTACTCATGACAATTAGTAATTCTCATCATTTCTCCCTGTGTCAGACTAAAAGCTACCCTGATAACCCTGCTGCTTTGGCTGAAAAACGCCTGAACGAAACCAACAACAGGAAGTCGAGAGGAAGGAGAGACACCAGAGTGTCAGTCAGCAGTCAGGTAAGCTCATAAGATGACATTAAGAGCCTATAGTTCTGTTAATTTTGTGTTTGCAGACAGATGCTGGACAGCAGCAGTTACACAGATGTGGATACTGTCTGACCTCAGCTCCTCAGATGAACAGACAGACCAGCCTCTGTCCTGAGACCCAGCACGGCTCTACAGTGCAAGCAGTTCACTCGCATTTGCACCTTAAAATTGATACTTGCACAGTGTGCAAATAATTAAAAAGCTTTCAGTTTGGAATTACAGATACACGAAGTGGGGAACTTAAGCAACAGTACAATATATTTGAATCATTTCTGTGAAAGGGCTCTGCCAGCTTACAAAGGGCTTACCTGTTGAGGATGGGGCAACGAAAGATGAACTGCGAGCTAAACTGTCGAAAACTGTGCAGAACTCCAGCTGCATGTGAATTACTTTCACGAGGTGCTTAGACAAATTACTCATGTTACTGCCCTGGCATGCAAAAGACTTGTTGCTGTTGTTGTCACGAGCATTGTCAACATTGACTGTAGTGAAGTGTGACAGACTTTTGAACGTTTTGACATCTTCGCTACTAAAGCCCCATTTCCACTGAGCGGTCCAGTTCGGTTTGGTACAGTCATTCAGTTCTTTGCGCCTCCGATGTCAAAAGGCTACCAAATAACCGTACCACACCGTCCCTGTTTTGGTCCCCCTACGTTAGGGCACCAAGAGAGTGGTGCTACACACACTGCAGTCTGTTGACTGAACAGGCAAAAAGCTGTTTTTAAGGGTTGTCATAGAACTGTTAACATACCACTTCATTATATTTATAAAAGTATTAGATAATAATGTTACCATGTAGATTCCAAGTAGGGCTTGTCTGTAAATGTGCCACAAAGTTTTAGGACTTGTGAGCAGCCTCAGCTTGCCAGGTGCAGCCGGCCGGTCTGCTCGCTGCAGCAGCCTTCAGACTTCTTACGCCGGCACCCGGGAGAGAAAATTATCAGATGATCTGTGTGGAGATTAAACACTGGCAGTAAAGTTTCTGTGGCGTTTTAAAACATGATACAAAAAGGGAAGGATGCTTAGCTGCCTTTTCATGTTGACTCCTTGCCATAACTTTAACGTTAGTGTGAAACAGAAAAGATAATTTCATTCACTGAGCCGCTCAAATGCATCTTTTAAGGTGGAATGTTTTATTGCATGTTCAATGCTCGAGTTACACCATGAATTAATCAGCCCACCCGAAATACCAATGTGACAACTTGAAGGAGATTTAAGAAGATTTATTTGTCACACATACATATCGCTCACGTAACAGTAATGAAATGTGTGAACATCAATCATAATAATTTCCTTTTGTCTCTGTTGCCTGATGACATACGGCTGAGTAACAACTGGATCTTCAAACACACGCTTTTTTTTTTTTTCCCCCACCTAGTGAAAAAAATGGTGGAGTGCTGTACCAAACCGAGCTGTACCGGTCAGTGGAAACAAGGCTTAAGAGCAGGTTCTGTCTCTCTGTGAGTGTGCGTGTGCGCTCACATGCATGCATGCATACGTGTGCGTGTGCAGTGTGTACAAAGGAGAGAGCTGCCCTCCTCCTGCACACATGCTCCAGGAGAGAGATTTCTCTTCTGAATTTGGTATAGCGAAAATGCAAAAAAAAACTACAGTACACAGTCAACACAATACAGAAGTATACGACTGAGTATTAGGGCCAGGCATGACAAAAAAAATAACAGGAGGATTTATTTATTTATTTATTTATCCTTTTTTCTGTTACTGACAAAATAAGTTTCCGTTTCAAGAAAAAAGTCAAAATTTCGTGAATAAAGTCAGAATGTCAGTATTAAGCGCCAGGCAGAAGAAAAAAAAAATCAGATGAGGAAGTTGTTTTTTTTTTTTTTCTTCTTTCATATTGATTTTAAAGTTGCAGCTGTTCAGAAGGAGAAACCACACAAACTTGGAAGAGGTGGCCGCATTCCTGCAAACTGAAATAAGTGGAAATGGACCGATGCAAGGGTTCCCATGGTTACACCTACGTGCAATACAGAGAGGCTATGTTGTCGTACAGTGCCGTATGGTTTCAGTTTATTGTACCCATCCATATGACAGAGCACACTGGGACCTCAGCAGTGGTAGTGCCTGAGTCTCAGATGCCACACCTGCCTGTCCTCCACACCCTCAAGATCAATTAACTTGATCAGCTGTCTTACTGTTACACAGCATAGCCTCTCTGTATTGCACGCAGGTGTAACCATGGCTACCCTTGCATCTGTCCATTTCTAGCTATTTCAGTTTGCAGGAATGCGGCCACCTCTTCCAAGTTTGTACGGTTTCTCCATCCGAAACAGCCACAGAGTTCGGCACAATCTTTTCAAAGTCCTAATACTTACTAAAACACTGTTTATGCACTAAAAGAGAGAGTATTTCCTTCTTACTAAGCCAATTCTGTAGTACAATTTCACTAATTCATCTACACAAGGTGTTTTGTAGAGACAGCCATATGCCAACATGATTAACATTTTGACTTTATTCTCAACATTTCATCTTTATTCTCGTTATAGTATTTCAACTTTATTCACGAAATTTCGACTTTAATCTTGATATGAAAGAAGTAAAAAAAACCTAATTCCTCCTCTGCTTAATATTTTCTTTTGCCTGGCACTTAATACTGACATCTCGACTTTTTTCTCGAAATTTTGACTTTATTCTAGAAATGGAAACTATTAAAAAAAATTGCCCGTTATTTTTTATTTATTTATTTTTTCGTCATGCCTGGCCATAATACTACGTTGGAGAAGGAGAAGGAACACACATCTGCATAGGTTGGAACATTCTAACTGTGCTCCTAACATGTACTCCTTGGATATATAAGTTAGGTGTATAGGCGGGGCTCTACACTTTCTGTCATGAGTGACAATAACAGACCCTTATGTGTCCCTCAGGTCTCAGCTGGCTGTCCGTCAGTGCTCGACTCCTCTGAGATTTCCACAGAGAACGGCAGGACAAGTCGCTTCCCCCAACCGGAGCTGGAGATCTCCTTCAGCCCTCTGCAGCCAAATCGGATGGCTCTGCGACGCCAGGGAGAGGAGAACGCTGTCACTGTCAAAATCTCCCGCTCAGCACGCAAGAGGAAGAGTGGGGAGATGGAGAAGGTAAGAACCAATCAAACAAAAACAACAAACTCCACATATTTTCCACATTTTTTTATATTCAAACTAAGATAATTATTAATTAGCAAATTCATTGGTGTGGTAGGTATTGTATTTCCTCAAATAAAGACCGCTATTCGATTAAAAGCCGTGATGCAGATAATGGCCGGGGGCGTGGTCGGCACGAACAAATAAAGGCCGAACCGCAAATACAGGCCAGGTAAGATAAACAGGGTGATCACCTCCCAATGACCGATGTGTCCAGAGCATGTCAGTTAAATATAAAATGACATTTCTACAGCTTTAATTTTAATTCAAGAAAATAGCCATGCTTTTATTTTCAACACTTTGTTGGTCTTAATAAGGGCTGGGTGTAAAAAATCGATTCATCAGTGGAACGACACATTTTCTACCATATGCGTCAAAATACAAAATAATGTGCATAAAAACATCCCTGTCTAAGTGTACATTTGTGCAATATGTTCCCTATAACTATGTCTGTCCTAAATAACTAAAACAGCTGAACAAATGACTCTGTCAGATGTTGCTCAGAGTTCATTTTTTTCCACACATGTCCTGATGTGATGTGTATAAGTTTTCATTTTATTGAAAATAGAATTCATGAATTCTCACGTGCACTCGTGCATGTTTTGTTGTCAAGCTGGAAGTTTTTGAACCAATTAAGACGACGTCAGACACTAAACAACCATGTTGACAAAGTTGAGTATCATTACAGTATTTTACTCAAATACGACAACATAGTTTTATGTAGTGCAGCATCAGAGATAAACATGAACAGAACAGAAACAATGACAGAAAGTTGTAGTTTTGCTGAAATACTGTTTGTATTCTATATCACATTGAGACCTGAATCAAGATTGTTTTCGATTGACCTTGCAGCACAGGAGAAAACCTGCTACAGAAAGACACCATCACAAAGTGTCACATGTATAATAACTCACATTTACAATGTAAAGGAGTACAATTTATGCAGTGCACAAGCACGTAAAAGAAGAATAGAAACATTTCTCTCTTTTTTCTTTTCTTTTTTAACTGTTGTCCTCAGCCAGAGCATTATGCAAGTGCCAGAAGCTCAATGAATGCAGTTTGTATCGTGTGTAGGCAATGTGTGAGTAGTACAAGTAACAAGGTCAGCGAGCCAATCCCATCTGTGCCATTTGGAAACGGTTTACAGTGTGTTCATCCTGCGAACTGGTTGATAGTACGGCTGTTCTGTGAAACTGATTGCAAGTCACACATTGTCTTGAAAAGTAATCCCAGGACAGAACAAAGAGACTCCACAGAATGAAATCAGACTTTGAGACGTGTGCAGAAAAGTGAAGCTGCGCTGACGGGTGAGCAGGGTAAAAAGCAGTTTTCAGGACACTGTCTCAGTGGAGTTTTATTAAATTCAGTGGAGGAGCTGCACTTACGTTAATTTGTTTGTTTCGACTAATGCAAGGAAGTAGGCTAATGCCTCTGTTTCATCTGGCTCCCAAAGGCATGTGACGCTGACACAAACACTTGTATACACAACACAGAAGGAAACACTTAGCTGTTGAAGTCCTGTGTTATGTTATGTTTAAAAAATAAATATATACATAAAAAAACATGCACAAAATCGAATGAAATGCACTAACACATACACAGGTTTCATGCTCTGCCCAGCCGTGTATTTAAAATAAATAACAAATTAAAGCCTCTGGAAACCTGGCTTGAAATAGTAAGAATGCATATATTATATAAAAGTGTCTCTTTAAGTATCCACAAAAATCTGAGTGAGAATAGACGTTCCCAACTATTAGAAAACCTAGCTCAAAAATATCTTATTTTGGAGATATTAACATTTCTCAAGACTGTGTGGGTGTCAGAGCATGTGAGTGGAGTGTGAGCGAGACGAATCAACGCTCACAGCTTGTGGAGCTGTCCGTAACGTGTGCTCCAGCGCTCAACACCTCCCCACACCGCTCCATCCCGCTCTCCACTCAACACTGATTTCACTCCGCCAAAATCGCTTTGCTCACAAGAAGAAAAAGAAAAAATGTCCGCTACATCTTGCAAGCAGCAGTGGGGCGCATCACTCCTCCAAGCTGCTCATTTTCCTCATATGGCCTCATAAACCCGACGTTTGTATTTGAGGTCACAGCCTTTAAATCTAATCGTAATTTAGAAAAAAAAGCCACCATGTTGCACACACTCAGGCAGGTCTAGACATGATGTGAGCGGCATTGAACAGCGTCGCTCCAATTCAACTCCAGACTGTTTAAAAATCTGCTCACAGCTCCACCTAAAATTTTTTGCTCCAGCTCCGCTCCGCTCTGCTCACATGCTCTGGTGGGCGTGGCAGATCACATTTTGATTGACACCTCGTTGGATTCCAGCTTTGTCAGCTGTCCCGTCCACAACAGCCATGAAGCAAAGTGTGGTTCAGCCCAATTGTCGTAAAAAAGTTAATATATCATGTCAGTAAAATTGATCTATTTTTTTGGCAAAAATGTTACCATGTAGATTTTAAATATGTAGTCAGTTTGACCAAATAACACTTGTTTGTAAATCTGTCCCAAAGTTTTTGGACTTGCAAGGAGCTGCAGCTCACAATGAGACCTGCCGGTCAGCTCGCTGCAGCAGCCTCGCTCCACACTGTCGCCCCTGGGAGAAAATTAAGCAATGAACTGATGATCTGTGTGGAGATTAAACTCTGGCCTTAAAGTTTCCGTAGCATTTTAAAGTATGTTACAATAAACAAAAGGATGCTTTGCTGCCTTTGCATGTTGATTAGTTGAACATTTCTGGTGAAAAAAATATCTCATTCACTGTACCTGTTAAATGCGTCATTTAAGGTGGAATGTTTTCTTGCATGGTGTTCAATGCATGAGTTACACATTGAAGTAATCAGTCTACCTTAAATGCCAATATGACAACTTGAAGGGTATTTAAGAGGATTTTTTCACACATACATACGGTTCACAAAAGGTAGTGAAATATCTAAATATCAATCGTAACTCGTTTGCTTTTTGCCTTTCTTGCGTGATGACATACATTTC
>JAPZDX010000003.1:26037042-26048887 GCA_029783625.1 Naso annulatus | reverse complement strand
TAAACGGTTTGCAAAATTCTGTGCTGTCTCTTTTATTATTGGTAGCCACCAAAAAAGACGAAGACGCTGCTACTTATACCTCAGAGGGGGATACTTGTGAACTTGTGCAGAATTTTGCTGAATGCATTCTACAGTACCTATAGTATTTGTGTCCCTGTATCCCTCTTTTACTTTTTATTGTGGAAATAAATTACTAAGGTGTGTGTGTTTGTGTGTGCGTGTGTGTGTGACAGATTGAGTTGTTTCAAGTATCCATGAGTTTTCACATATTAAAAGTGTTCACTGTTTCTAACTGCAGCTCTGGCGATAAGCTGTAATTGCAGGTCTGTTTTTTGGACCTCATCTGCTAAAGTTCATGTTGAAATCAAACAGTGATGACTGTATGACATCAACAGCCTGTTTCCTGTTTTCAGAACATTGAGTTTTCTTTTTCTTTAGAGCTGTACTTGTACTTGAACTGTTGTCACCTGGATGTTGTATTTTCTTTGTGTGTTAATCAGCCATTGTAACTCACAGGAAATGAAAATTACGTAAACCGGTCAGACACAATAAAGAGCGAGCATGTGACATTAGCTTCACCTGCTGCTAACTGATGTAAAAGCATGATGCGTGTATGTAGTGGTGCCAGGAGAAGTGGATATACTCCTAATTATGCCCCTAATTTTTTTTTTTAAACTGCCTGTAAAGCAAAGAATAAGCGCCCTTTTAAAACACTGATGTGTCATAAACAGGCCCGCTCATTGTTCCTCCGGCTCACTGTTCTGCCCGCATGTTGTGAGATGCACCAATGGGCCGGTGGAACAGCGGTGCGGCACCAAGTCTAGAGGTAAGGTATGAATTGTGGTTAGATCAAGGTTAGGATTAGGCATAAATTGGTTAAGGTTAGGATTATCGTAAGAGTTTGGTTTAGTCTGTACAAATAAATGGAAGTCATGAACAGGCTTGGGAAGGTTTCAGGTTTTACCGGTGCAGTCCGATGTACCAACTTGAACCGGTTTTGTGTTATGCAAATAAGTAATACTGATGTTTATCAGTAAGCGAGATCCTGGCATACATCAGCAGCAACATGTTCCAACACCCAGCAGCCCAACGAGCGCAAACATGGCCGTCAAAACAGTGCTGTGTGTGAAAACACTGAGCTCTTACAACACCACTTTATACACCACAGAATTATTTTATGAACACAGACACAACCTGGTTAAGTTTTCCAATATTTCTTGGACTTCCACAAGAGACACAGAGCAGAAATGATTATGCTGCTGTAGTTTATGATGATAAATGGCAAGCCCCCCCTCCTCCTGACGCTAACGTTAATAGCTAACGCTAACGTCCCAACGGCTATTTGTAACTGAACAGACCAGTGGATGACTTTATTAAGGCAGGCACAATGTCGTTAAGTTTTCCGGCCTGTCTAGAACCTCCACAACTAATATAGTGCAGCAAAAATGTTTATGCCGACCGTAGTTAATGACAGAAAATGCCGAGCACCCCCTCACCAAATGAGCTAACGTTAACTTAACATAAGCGGACTCAACTCCGATTCGTTCATGTTGCTTTTTTTTTTTTTTTTTTTTTTTACAAGACTACGTTGTGAAAATGGAGGGAAAAAGAGGCCACATGTCTGCTGTGTTCAGTTTATGTGCTTGTATTTATGGGAGGCATGCAACCGAACAGAGTAACGTAGCAAATAGTGTGATTCGGTTGAGAGAAAAATGCGTTGTGTCTGAGCGTAGAACTGCAGCAGATAGAATGTACACTGATGGACGATGTCACACGTTTGGTTGCTGTGAGAATTAAAAACATTTTGTGTCACTCAATTCAGTTGTTCTTCTCTTGTGCCGCTCCAGTCAGGATTGTGTTGATAAGTGATGTGCGTCACCTAGTGGTGAAAGTCGGTATTACCGGTTAGGTCCGGTATTGAGCTTAATGTAAAACCGGTTTAGAAATTTTTACAACGCCCCAAGCCTGATCATGAAGCCATTCAAACAGCCTAAAGGAGCAGCCATCTCGCTCCGTTCATGTTCATCTTGAAAGGAATGGAGCCACTGAGCAATTGGATGTCTGTAATACTGATGCATCTCAGAACATGCGGGCGGAAACAGTGAGCCGCGGAACAATGGGCCGTCAGAACAGTGGTGTGGCACCTTATAACCAGTGGCATGTAAGACTACTCTTGCATATTTAGTTCATCCGAAGATGGGACAGTGGTAGACCTGTCACTTGTCACTCAACCTCTGCTGCTTGACTTTAGGGAGTAAGGAGGTTTGTTATGAAACTGACGTCAGCCACAACAGAAGAGCAGATTTTTTGAAATCAATACTGGCCCACAGTCAGACTATAGGGTAAGAATGCTACATAATTAGGCATTTTGAGTGAACTTTTCCTTATTTCTCAGTCCATCCACACATGGAAAACCTTGCAAGTAGTCCATAGGACAGTAGTTTCTTTTGTAAACCGTCTCTTGGAACAAATAGGATCAGAGGGGATTTAGAAGTGGGTATACTCGAAGCAGACTGTCACAAACTGTGCGCTGCTACTGATTTAGCCAAGAAACGTCATCACTGACACCCATGTCGTAGAACTCAGCGATGCTGCAAATACAAGTGCTCTCATCAGAGGGCCATACACTCAATCCACATTATTTTACCTCACTCTGTGATGGATAGTGACTTAACAGACATTAACTAAATGAAAATCTTTGAGATTAACACTTTGATTAAAAAAATGTAATATTAAATCGTGTTATTAAATTAAATTGTGTGATCACGTATTTTTTCCCATATTAATCAGAAAGTTAATAAAAAGTTGTAATTGGACATAATTAATTGAAAGTCACTTGTACACAGTGTTCATAAACTCTAGTTTGTTCTTTGTTTTCTGCTTTCCTGTTACTCATCGTGTCACTCCTGTGTGTATTCTTCATTTGTGATATTCGGCCGCCGTGTCCTGTGAGCCACCGCAGCACATGCAGTGTTTTCTATCGTCAGTATTCATGGCGAGAGTTTGGAGGGACACTGAGCCGCTGTGTTGTGTAAATAATAGATGCAGCCTCTGTTGTTTGCTCCTGGAGGAAAAACCTTTTGACAACTTTCATTAATGTTCCATGTTTGCAGCGACCTGTTGGTGCTGCATATCTGTTGTTTCAGAAAAGTTTAAGTCGACACAGGCTTTAGTTAGATGCTGGCAGTGCAGTGGAAGAGTCACTGAGGTCAAAAAGCGGATATGTCAACTTTACACTTCAATTCTCATCCTCCCCTATGACCATAAGATTTCTATTGTGAGCTGTGTTTTAATAACATTTATATTTTATATTTTAATGGGGGGCAAGACCTTAAACAAACCTTAAAGAACTTTTCGTTATTGGCGAAATTTCCTGTAGAACTTTTCAAATAACTGTTGCACCATTTGTGTTGTTATCACACAAGCCACACTGTAATAAAAGAAAATTATGTTTCTATTATTAATGTGGAAAACAATGATTGTGACCTGTGCGGAGCCATTTGTGATTTTTAATCTACGTTTAGGTGATGTATGAACAAAATAATGAAAGCAGCGAGACCTAGTAAATTGGCGGATGTAATGATGACTCATTCACTTCCTCTTTAATCACATTACTCACATAGCAACAGCTGAGCCAATCACAGAGGTGCATGATGGATCAAAAAATGAGTAAGAATGTAAGGCAGACAATGCAGAGAGGCAGTTATGTGTATATACATCAGGGCTTTCAAAAATTAATTTGAACAACATTAATTTTTTTAATGCATGGTTAACGCGCACATGATCTAGCCCTCGGCCCGCTTGTTCACACTGGTCAGCTGCAGTCAGCTGTTAGCTTCCAGGCTAGCTCCGTTAGCACACTGTAGCACTCTCTCATAAAACAGTCACTCTGTTTCCTGACACCGTGTTATAGTTTGTATTGTACTGAGACATTATTATGCTATTGTCAAACTGCTAAATGTAGGGTAAGCGTTTAATATGACACGTATGACGACTAATCAATAAGACATGGAGACGAGACTGAAGGAGCAGATGTTGTTGCGCATGGCAACAACAACAACAACAACAACAACAACAGACATGAGCAATCGAACCCTGATCACAACAGACTAAACACAGCAGAGCGCCGAGTGCTCATTCAAAATATTTCACAGTATTCTTCATTGTTTTGGATTGCTGCAGTAATAATAAACATACATTTGCATAAAGCAAATTTAATAAAGCAGTAAAGCAATATTTGTTCACTCTCATGTGGATAAGAGTATCAAAAAGTTGAAAAATTTCCCTTCAATGTACATTTAGAACTGAATAAAAAGATTTTAATTTGCTATTAATTATGAGTTTACTATGGAAATCATGCGATTAATCGCGATTAAATATTTTAATCGACTGACAGCAGTAATATAAATACATTAACCTCTGTTTCATATTTTGTTTGATAACATTTAATATAAAGTTTTGCTTAAAGCTGCATTTTAACAAGCTTTAGGTTCCACTGTCCATCTAAAAACAACTCTTATTGAGTGCTAACTTCTACAGGTTGAATCCTGCATCACTTATCCTATAACAGGACACAAGCATAAAATAAAAATAACATCCAAACAAAAACCAATTTAACATGTACTGACAAAACTTCTCAAATAGTTCAAACAAAAAGTTCAGTCCCAGTGCTTACCAAAGCAGAGGCAGGAAAGATGTCCCACGCTCCATCTGTGGGCGGCAGAGAAGC
Organism: Naso annulatus; assembly: GCA_029783625.1. Classification (NCBI taxonomy): domain Eukaryota; kingdom Metazoa; phylum Chordata; class Actinopteri; order Acanthuriformes; family Acanthuridae; genus Naso; species Naso annulatus. The sequence goes on along the minus strand of JAPZDX010000003.1, from coordinate 26,044,158 downwards.
AATTTTTTTAAATGTCTTCTGAGGAACCTGGTTGAAAAATTAATTGCACCATCACAATCAATCTTAATGACACCGGAGCAGAGTTTAGTCGTCAGCTCAAGTTTGTCGCACGCTACTCGACTGTCAACGGCCTAATTAAGATCTCTGTGCCTATCACATGAAATGACCTTGCCTCTGTAGTTTCCTCTGTGACTGACAGAGTGAGGACACAAGGAGAGAGCAATCGGATTCACTGCCAAGGATGAGGAAGCATACGTGACTTTATTGTTCCATATTATCATTATGTGGTTGATTTCCTTCTGACTGTAGTTGACGCTTTTATAAAAGAAGGTCCAAGTTTAAGTAAAATTTAATATCTGTGTGAATGAGCCATAAAGCAAAGTAAGATGATGAAGTCAAAGTTTAAAGCAATCCATTACAGAATCACTAGAAACACCAGGCTCCAGAATTACCATCAAGTTGAATCTATACTTATTTGACTGAGTCAAAGAAGCTAATTGAATGTTTAAAGCTCTTTTGTTGAAGTGGGTTCAAAGAGCTCTGGGAGCTGTCTGTGGTGCTGAATTGTGCAATAGTTTTTTGGGGTTTTTTTTTTTAAGTGAGCTCGAGGTTCAGACTCACTAATGAGGTGGATGTGAGTGAGAGCTGAATGATTAAAAAGAGATCAAAAATGTGGAAAGCAGAATCTGAACAAGCTCTTAATGTTTCGAGTAAAAAGAATGAAATTTGAATTATAAAAGACATTTAGCTGTTCTTCTTATTTGCTATGATGGAGAGTTTCCATCTGAAGCAAACTTCTGAAATGCTGCATCAATGAAAAAGACAACGACAATCAGGATAGTTACATCCACTGGTTTGGAGCAAATAAAATATGCCTTCTGTGCAAACAGACGGTGGAAGTTTAGGCTAAATTACACATGACTGTAATAAACAGAGGAGAAGAAGTGAAGGTTAAAACCATGAACCAGTTTGCCAAGAAAAGAAACAAAACACGATCTTGGAGAAAAGGCTTCTTAGGCGAGGCTAGTAATCTTTTAATTCTTCTTCTCTCAGCAGAAAAAGGAGATCAGTCCCAACAGTTGAATGTTCATCCGCAGTAACTCTTTTAAACTCGTATTGAAAAACATGCAAAATCCTTTTAAAAAAAAATTTTCTATTTAAATCAACCATGCTAAGAAAAGACTTAATACAGATAAAAACCTGTGCAAGAAAACTCGGCTACTGCTGTTTGGAACACAAGCTTCTGCTAAGTAAAAGTAAAATCATGTGAACGAAGCTTTCCTAACTAATCCTAACTGTTGTCAGATGACATTGTTTTTATTGAGTATGAATCTATGTTAGTGCCTTATCATTTTAAAATGTAATCATAGTAGATCCCATACTGTACTTAGTATTGTGCAGTATGTACCTATGATCTTCATTGTGTAAGGCATCTGAACTCGTAACTGGTCACTTTAAAAAATGTATTGTGTATTTTTTTGGACTGAGCAATAAATGAAGCTTGCACATCCACCGGTATGTACAGGACAAAGAGGACAACGAGAAGAAGGACGAAAAAATGTCTGCACACTGTTGAAGCTGCCACCATTTATTGATGGTGCTACAGAATCAACGTTTCGATCCTTACAGACCTTCTTCAGGAGAGTAGACCAATCCTGAATAAGTTCTGGAGAAGTTTGGCCAGTCCCACTTCACTGCCTGCCCCCACCACATAGCCCTACATCTCGGTTTTGCACGCTCATGTTTAGATGCAGCAGTGTCTGATTCTTGTTGAGATAGAGGGGTAGCGTGGAGTGTTGGGGCTAAACGGTCCTTCAAACAAAGATTTTTCACAGGCACACTTCAAACGGAGGGGGCAAGATTGCTGTGGGAGTGACAAAGGCGACTAAAGAAACTCAAAAATCAAGTATTTTCTCTGTTAATGAAGATTTAAAAAGTACGACAACCATTGTATACTCCACTGGATAATAATTTTTTGTTTAACTGCATCACAACATTTGCGCTAGTGACGGGAACACACACAGCCTGCTTATATTAGCCAGGTCAGAGGAGTGGGGGATTTTTTATTTTCTGTCATCAACTACAGCCAATAAAGTCATTAGTGCTGCGCTATATCTTTTGTGGAAGGCCCACACAGGCTGGAAAACGTAATGACATCATGTCTGGGTTCTAACGTCATCATGTAGTGTCACTCCGTTTCCATACACAGCCACAACGGGGACGTCAGGAGGAAGGACGGCTTGCCATTTTAGAAACTACGGCCGATTTAATAATTATTTCTGCTTTGGGTAACACTTTATAATAGCTACACACTTTTAGGCATTAGTTAAGTATTAATAAATACTGAATTATCATTTATGAAGCCTTTTTCCTACATGAAAAGTCCTTAGGATTAGGGTCACAGTTAGGGTTAGGAGTAGGGTAACCTTAACCGTAACCATAAGGAGTTCTCATGTAGGAACAATGCTTTATAAATGATGAACTCGGTATTTATTAATAATTAACTGATACCTAAAAGTGTGTAGTTATTAGAAAGTGTTACCCTGCATTGTGTTAGTTGTAGAGTTCCTACTAATGTTGGAAAACTTAACAACTTCATGTCTGTGTTCATAACGTCACCTGGAGGTGCATGAAGTCATGTTGTAGGCTACAGCTCCGGCAAAAACATGTCGCGTCTACTTATGTGAAAACCATCAGAAACTACTGATGATGTATCACAGTCGTGAAGGGGTGTCTCATTTTGTAGGGGTACAATTCAGCCACTTCCCCTTGTTACAAGAGGCAAGGGGTAGGGGTAAAAATTTGAAATGGGTTGTTTAGGTTGTTTTATGTAATTATCTGGTGAAAAAGACCACAATGTAATGTATTTTTGCAATGTTTTGAGTATTGTCCAACAAGGTGCAGTTCTTCATTGTACCACAAGGGGATATGTCTTTGTAGGTGAGCGCTAGTTGCAGTAGAGCTGCAGGAGGCTTCTGTCCTTAGACAGAGAACAGTCTGCTGGACAAACACAACTAATGTCTCCTGCCTGTTTTTTTTTTGCGTTACATAACAGGTTAGTTATGTGTGTTATCTAATCACAAACGATTCTTAAGGTCTTTTAAAACCTTTCTGAGGTTGTTTTGACAGCAAATTAGTTTTGGTCATCTGAGAAACTTTAAAAGTTTTCTGCTGAACACGATTCCATTCTGGATTTCCAATTGGAATTTGCACTGCATCGTAAAGTGTAAATTTCATTCTATTGTCTAAGACAATACCACCTTTAATTTGGTCAGTTAAAATGTTGTTGTGTATCTGTATTGTATTTTGTGCTGTCGAGTGTTTACATGTTGTCTTTGAATGTATTAAGTCCCTGTATTTCCTGCAGTGGTCTACAGATGCAAATTAGCCTTTCGCTAACTAAACATGTGGTAGCACTCTGGTGTCTCCATTTGTTGGTGTCTTGTGGATGTTTTGGTAGGTGTCCCACCTGTAGAAGTTATTTGTAGGGCGTGATGGGCAAAAGATCTCTTTCCAAAGAAGAAGAGCAGCATCAGTTCATGTTCAAGTGACAAAGAACTTCCAGCAATCACTGGAACTATGATCTAAGAAAAGGAGGAAGTCACTGCTGTCAAAACATAAAGAAGATTCATTTCAGCAGTGACTTGTAGTTTTTTCAGGAGGCACAAGACAAATGATTTTGTCCGGCTGACAGTGACATGGGATCAGGAAAAACCCTTTGTTTATTGTTCTAAAGCTGAGGTGACATTTTGTTTTTCCAAACAGCCCTGACCTCAGCCTCAAAAATGTAACCCAAGTCTGGACATAGAGTAACTTGCTTGTCTCTTAGAACAGATTTATCACTCAACAGTGTTTTGTGATATTTTGGAAGGAACAGATACATGATGTCGTCCTGTCGACAGGGACGTCAGATCAGAGCGCACTTCTCTGTGTCGCTCTATGGGGCAGTTATATACATGTTTTGTTATTTATTATGAGGACTTCTGTAGTGTTCTTGGGTTGACTGACAAACATGTTTGTTAAGCAAAGTACATCTAATTAAGGGTTCATTCAAGTTCTAAGGGGCAGTTTAAATGGTGCAAGTTTTTCCATCAAACGAAACACTTTTGTTGCATTTCGACCTTCCTTTTACATGCTGTATAAACTGGCAGTGCAGGGCGCCTGTAAACACGGTGATGACGCTAATGCTAATGCTAGTGCAAGTCAAAGCATTCTGCTCTAGCCACTAAAGAAAACTGATTAAACACTCAACAGTGCACTGAAAGCAAGTTGAATATGACGACTGTCTACTGAGGTGAATTTAGCTCGTAGCAAAATTTAACAAGTCAATTTACGGAATTTATGAAATTCTTTCATTTGTGGTTGCTCAGCAGCAACAGGAAGTAAACAACTTTAGGAAGCTCTGATGGTATGTCATTACAAACTTACACCGCCAACTACTGGTCTGCTATGCATACTACAGCGCTTTCGTCTGTTTGTGTAAAAGCAGACATATTTTGAAGACGCAAAGAAAAGACATTTTCGTTTTTAGTGGGGCTGCTCCTGTGTAAACGTGGCCTAAATCCCAGTGTTGGTCTCAACAAGAGCACATCTTTTTTAAAATAGATAAATAAATCAAAGCAAACAACAGTAAAATTGAAGTATTCAGGGGTGTCAGAGTATCAGAAAGTAGGTGGATAATCTGCAAAGTGTTTTTCAAATTAGGGTAAGTTTATCACAGTGTTTTAGCTTTAGAATACTTTGACGGCAATGGACACGTCGGCTCTTCCAGGAATCAAACTGTTGACCGTCTGGTGATGGGACGCCCTCTCACACTAATTACGATTATAATGGAGGCAATTAAGCTGCCACTGTGAGACACTGACACTTAAAAGCTAAAATAATTACAGCAGTGGAATAAGCTGGTATTTTTGATTCCCATAATTTCATAGTTGCTTAGCAATCGGCACATACAAAGGACAGGAACACAATGCTGAGTAGCAGAGAAGGTGACTTGTGTTCATATCCACCTCTTTCATTTCACAGCGCAGCTGAAATTTCAGTATTTGCCTGAAACCCTTTAATGAGAGTTTGTTCAGACGGCCCCCTGAAGTTTCAGTGGAATTGAGTGCTGGCCTGGGAGAAAGAGCACACTGTGAAAATATGGGGGAGGCTGTGTGAAGGAGTTTTGCTGAGGGGAAATGTTTTGTTCCCCACAGCTCTTTTGTACCTCTGCGACTGTTATAATGTTTAGATTCCTTCAGGCTTTGGCATTGGGCTGCAGAGAGCTGATGGCAAACGCCTCGAGCCTCTAAATGTAGGAGGGTAATCTATTCAGAGCCGGATGTATTTTGTGTGTGCGTGTGTGTGTGTGTGTTTGTGCTCATGCATTTCTTTTTCAATGAGGATCAGTTTCACACCTTGTAAATGATTTGCTGATAATCACACTGAGTTACTCTCTCATTTCACTTCATTCACTCAAACTGACATGTTCATGTTGGTGGATTTATGTTCGGGGAGAGGGGCTCATTTTTGTTTTGTTTTTCTTTAATCAGTCGTATTAAATAATGGATGCATCCCACCAACACAATTTACATTTGTCATGAAAACTGGAGTCCTTCTTTTTCGGTACATCAAAGAAATTTGTGTGATTTTATTCATGTTTGTCAGAAATTTTGGGACCATTTTTTTCTGTCTTCATTTTACGGCAGCGTAGCTGGATTCTTGCATGGAGCAGGAAAAAACACTTGGGCCTAGGTGTTGGTTAAAAAGCCTTTACTCACACACATCTACCCACAGAACAATCAATCACTTTGACGTAGAATGTATTCGTCAGGGTGCAAAAGAAGTTGACAAACATCTGACAAACAATTTATAAACTTGAAAAGGGGGTGTCACCCAACCTTAATTAGGGAAAACAGGTGTTGATGTTCTTCCTAGGAGTCAGACACACCTTCCCCAGTGTTACAGAAATACTCCACAATAAATTAAGAAGAAGGAAAAACAAAGAACAAGTTATATTCATGCACAATCTTCATTTAAAGAAAAGGTGTACAATAAATCTCCTCATTTAAACCAGGACAAACCATGACATCGAGTTTAAAGATCCACAAGGTTTCCGTTTGGAACGATCTGCTCAGGCGATCCCCAGCTCTGCACTGACCCTTTTCTTCAAGAGCACCTGCGTTCATCTTGAGATTATTGTCTTCGAGCACACCACTAATTGTTCTTCTGTGACTGACTTAACAGCAGTGACAGAGCTCTTCACAGCAGTTTCTACAGCTAATTACATGTTGCACTGAACATGACTGTGGAAGAAAATAAAGCATCTTCTGAACTTTCTCAGAGCAAAACAAAATAATACATTTCATATACTTTTTTTTTTAAGTACTGCGTTGTATAATATAGTAGCCAAAATTGTATACATTGGCCTTTAAGGGCCTGATTAGAAAAGTTGAGTCCATCTTGTCTCTCAGTTAACAGCAATGTATTCAAAAAGGTCACAGATGAGATCTGAAAACAAAGCAACAGGTAAAAGAAGCATATTCGTGGGTCAAGATTAAGACTTTGTTACTTCCTGAACTCTGCCATAGATCATAGTTGTGTGCATGTAGTTTACCTGTGCAATGACAGATTAGTGAGGGATTACCTAGGGATTACTGGATTACTCATTTCAGGTGCACACACTTTCATCTTTACCTTCAAATAAAACTATTCAGTGTTTTTTTTTTTTCCTTCTGATTGTTGTAACCCTTGAGTTTCCTTTCTTGGCAGTTTTTCATGATATTGTTGTGAGTCCAAAGGCTTTTACACACTGGGTGCCTTTTTTTTTGTTGTTGTTTTCATAATGAATGTCACGATGTGAAAAAAGTGACCCCTTTATTTTTCGCATCAAGGTAAATTTTTCTGAGCTTTCACACTGTGAAACAAGGGATCAACAAGTCATGACGGTTGTGTGGATGTCATGTCTTAATCTAACAACAACAACAACATCAACAAATGAACCCACAACACACAAAATTTGATTTCATCTAGGTAATTATTTAACAGCTTGTGGAAAAGTAGCCACCACCCGTCTGGTCTATACTGATGCTTCGTGTTACCTACCACCAGGGTGATGACATCCATCCTTGGCAG
>JAPZDX010000003.1:25767752-25787831 GCA_029783625.1 Naso annulatus | reverse complement strand
AGGCAGAGATTAAGGGGTGAAAGAAGGATACATAAAGGAACACACACACACACACACACACACACACACACACACAAAACTAGGCAGACATATACAAAGGCACACACATACATATACACACACCTTTCCTTGCTTACAGTGGTTCTTCCTGTAGTTGTGGCGCCTGACCGAACACAAACACAGTGCAACAATACAGTACTGGCTAATCTGTGATCCTGAGGAACATGGAGTTCTGGAAACACAGCCAAACACACACACACACACACACACACAGCCGAACAAACAGCTATCCCAGACAGGGGCCCCGACTTCGGCTCAATCAGGGGAAGAACGATGCAGGAGATTGCTGATGATTCTGATAGTCCATGAAAGAGAGGCACACACACACACACACACACACACACACATATTCTGGCACAAACAAACAAACCCGCCCACGCCACGCTGATGGTCGGGATAGACTGGCTGATTGAAAGAGGCACAGAGGGGCGAGAGCTGCAGGCAGTGCACAGAGAGAGAGAGACAGAGACCACAGGTGGTGTGAGACGGGTCAGCTGACCAGACCGAGACCCTCCATCAGAATACCAAACACGCTGCATGGCTGAGATTTCAACAGACCAACTGTGGGAAATTCAAACACAGTTGTCTTGCTTTCATCTGGTGTTGGTGTCATTTGTCCAAGTTTTGAGATACTTTGTCATTGAGACAAAATATCTTCTGCCTCCAACCAAATATAATGCAGGTGATTTAAAAAATGACATTTGAAATGTCAACAGCAGGTCTGTTCAGAAAGTTTCCAGTGATTCTGGAAATTTGAAACCTTTATGTTACAGTTTCTTATTTAAAATATTTTCAAAATTCACATGTAAAGCAACAATGAAATGAGCTGGATGAGGATGAGTCGGTGGTTTTAGGAGACTGACGCTACAGCTGAAGAGAAGCTGCTGAGGATGATGTCAGTATTTTTAATATCCCATTACTGAGTAGTATATGAGGGAAACTTCGGCTTTTAGTTAATCTGTTTACATTCATTTTGAAGCTTGTAAAGTGATGCTACTTCGCTGGATCAATGCATTGGGGTGAAAAATACCAGAAAGCTTTAATCAAAGCTTTTTTTTCCGAAGAAAATATTAGTTTTGGCTTCAGTTGCAGGAGCGCTGAGGTGTTCATGTAGGTTAAAACAGAAGAGAAATTCATCTGTGCCATAGGATCACGCTGAAACTGACTCAGAGCTAAAGAGATGTGAAACAGAGCTACAGAGATGTGATGAAAAAGGTGAAAGGGGAGAGAAGTACCAAGCTTTCTTTCATCGCTTTTCATGTCCTCAAATGCAAACTGAAAACAGGAATTAGTACAGTAACAGCAATCTGTAGAAAGGGATTACAGAGTCTTAAAGAGAAAGGAATGCAGATCGCGTTCAGTTTTTCACTTTGTCACCGCTCTCGCTGACACTTCTCACACAGGCAGGTTTGCAGCAAGCAGCCAAAGCAGTGGAACAGCAAAAAGTTGAGAATTCAACTCAAATTTGACATGAAACAGTTTAAAATGATTTTTGCTTCTTTTTTTTTTTTTTTTTGAACACATCTCTAACTTCTATGCAAATGTATGAAAAAGGGAGTTAACACCACCGTGAGGTTGGAGGATGGTGCTGGGGGTCTGTCTACTGTTGTTATGTTTCAAAATGTGTTTTTAACTTGTTTTAAAGCAACAAAAAGCCTCATCAAGGCCTGATTCAATGTTATATACACTGTGAGGGAAAGTCTGGCTTTCAGGTCACTTTGGGGAAAATGGTAGAATATGAGGCATTGATCACCCATGTATGCAAATTAAAAAATAACCAAAAATAACTAGTTCCATATGCTATAAATATACCTTAGATTTTATCACTGGTGATATCAGATCACTAAATTAACAGCTGTTCCTGGATTTGTTCAACTTGGCGACTAATCTTGGAGAAACGAGACATTCATGACCTGGAGCTCAGCCAGCTGACACCTTGTGGATCATGGAACGGAGCCATTTTAGTAGCAAAGGAGCAGGAAGGAGGGGAGCTGGCGGACAGGAAATAGGAAATGGTAAGGAGACAGAGTTCTGAAGGAGGGGAGAGAGGGGGAGACACGGGCTGAGTGAAATGACCTCAAACATGGAGGAGCGGGGGGGAACAACAACAACAAAGTGAGCTGGGAGAGGCAAACAGCACAGCTGGCAGTCGAGGATAAATATGAAAGAATGTGATATGAGTAAAAAAAAAAAAAAACACAGAAGAAAAAAAAACAAAAGACAAGGACTGAAAGCATAAGACTGAAGAAACTCTGAGGAGCGGGCAGGCAAGAATGAATGAGATAAAAATAACAATGGAAAGATGTGGAGGTTTCCCAGAACTCCTCCTCTGCTCTCTTGCTGTGTCCCCTCACTGTGCAGGGGCCCGAGGGCCAAAGGGACTTCATGTGCAGCTGAGCCAGGGGCCTCTCGTCTCCACAGGGCCTCAGGCTTACCACCAGTGTTTTTTTAATCAGGATGTGAGCGGTTCGAGTGTGAACGGAGCGATACACAGGTGCAAACAACTCTTTTTCTAAATAGGTATGAACATTTCTTGATCATCAGCAGCACCTGAGTTACTTGTGTGTTTGTCAGCATCAACCTGCAGCACGAAACAAGACATTTTTGAAGCAGCAGGACATAAATTCAGCAAAAACTCTGTGACAGTTTCAGTGAAAAGCAGCACAAACATAAAACAATCAGCTTCATCCACTGAGACGTCGGGGTGGGAATCGCCACAGGCCCCATGATACGATATTATCACGATACTATATTATCACGATACCCAAGTCGCAATACGATATTATCACGATATTGTGATGTTGGGTATTGCGAAATCATATATCGTGATTTCTCACCTTTTTGAACTGCAAATCATTTTCCTGAAGTAAAACTGTGTCAGCCTCATCAGTTTCACCCAATATGATGCATTTTTCAGTCTAATCTGCTCTCTTTAATAATTTTTATTGCATTTTTTACTACTTCACTAGTGAGTACTTAGCACCATCTAGTGTACTGAAAAGTTAACTTATTTTTATTATTCTATCAAACAAGAGGTGAGTTTGTATTTGCAACATTTCTTAAAAATGTATTTAATAATATATCAATATTTTGTATTTATGAATCGATACAATATCGTCATGCAAAATATTGGAATATTACTATGTATTGATTTTTTCTCCAACCATGCTGAGACATTCGTGACATGCACTACAACGCCATCAATTTCTGACAGAAAAACCCAATAAAGAATCCTCCTGCAGCTGACAGAGGCAGTCAATGAAAACACTTAACAGCCTTTTAAAAAGAAAAAAACTTTAAGCACACCACTGCTCACATGTAGCAGCTGGAAAACATTCTGGACCTGGATCTCTATCATTTCTCTACTTTAAGACCCCAAATCTCTGTGTCTCTGTTAAATCTTTGCTTTTTTTGTTTAGTTTCTATTGCCTCCCCCATTACCGTCATCTCCCTCTCACAGGAAAACTCGGCATAAAAGCTTTAAACCCCTAAAACAAAGAGTGAAGTCTACTAGACCAAAGACAGACTCTTAACCTCAGAGAGACTCATTGACGGCTGGCAAACAGACCGAAGTGGCTTTAAGTGTTTCTACTCATATACAGCTGCTGTTTGAGCTGAAAGGGGCAAAAAAGAACTTAAAGGGATTTCAAGTTTGAGTCAAAACTTTGTGTTTTGAGGGGGGAAAGGAATCAGTTCCGTCCATTCTGTTCTGATTTCTATCACAAAGAGCAGTTCACTTCTGGGAATCATCACAGGCAGTAACGAGGTGATTCTTGTAAGGTTCAAATCAAAAGTAAAACATCAGGGTTAAAGGTTCAGTTAAGTGCAGCTGTACTCCCAAAATAATCAGGACAATGGTTTAGGGAAAGTCCGTGCCTACAACAGTCCATAACCAGCTGATTTCTCAATTTGAAGAAGAAAACTCAGTGTTGCGTTATCTGGTGAACATTCTTCGTTGATGGTCTGTTGAAGATGTCAGCTTTTGTTCCTTGAAGTATCAGCATCAGTTTTGCAGCTTTTGGGCAATCTTGAATCCTTGAAATGATGTTTATGATCTAAGAATGTGTTCTGCTGATTTTGTTTTGAAAGGAACATGATTGCTGCATGGATCATGTTCACTGGCAAAGTTTTTTTATGTGAGAGAAGTGCAAAGTTATGATCTTGTGGCTCATGAGCTCTCGTGGAAATGGTGGGGGTCAAACCGTTCGCATTCCCAAATTGTAAAAATAACAGAGGTGGGACCTTTAAATGCATGCAAACTAGGTGTAATCATTGTCCTAATGTAATACAATGAAAAGAATTCACAGGTTACAAGACAAGGGAGGCATAGAAAAATCAACGGTTTATTAATTGTAAGTCCATCTACATAGTGTACCACCTCACCTGTCTGTGTAATTGTTTTTACATTAGAAGCACTAAGATAAAGTGGCAGAACATAAATATGTCAGACTACTATTTAAAGTGAAACTAGACAAACTTTTTGTCTTAATTTTGTCATTATGATGTATAATCTGATCAAACAGTGTAATAGTGGTTGAAAAGTGACACCATTCACTGTTGAATTGGTCTCCAATAAGCCCTGTTTTTACCACGATATTTTCTTTGCCACCGGGATGAGGGTTTCACAAAAAAAAAGAAAAATCAGTGACGCTCTCTGTACTCTCTGTCCTGATTCGCCAGTCTGCGCTGCGCTTCTCAGCGACAGGTGATGTCGGTACGAGCTGATTAGCTCACCGTGCTCTGACTCGCCTCTGCCAACAACAGAGTGTCTGCAAGCCACACCGTCAGATGGACCGGTTTACTCCAGTGCAACTTTCCCTGCAACCGTTTGGTCTTAGTTCAAACTGGACTTAAAAAGAGAGAGCAACAACAAACAGAATAAAGTGTGCGCTGGTGCAGACGGCTGCAGCAGGTTTGCTTCCCGACAAGTCTCATGCTACAGCTAAGGTTAGCTTGCTAGCGTGTTTGCAGAAGTTAACTACTGCAGCTTTAAGGAATCAGAGCATTTCACTCTGAGCGTCTTTCCTGTCGTGTCCTGAAGAAGATCCAGCGTGTGTCAAAACTGGTCGCCGTTTTTGTGACTTTTTCCTAACTAGCTATTGTGAGTCTTTTTTGTAGCTTATCATTTCACCTTCAAGAGTACCTCACATTCACCTGGAGTCCACAAACTTAAGATCACTTGGTGTCATCTTCTTTCATAAAAATGATTTTATTTTCATTGAAAAGTACTCTTCAGCATCTCAGCAGGGCACCAAGCCTCAAGTCTTTCCAAACAACGGGGCCAGCTGCATAAAATTAGACCCAGTCTTGCACCTAAAATTCATCTTTAAGTCAGATTTACTGTAGACACTTAAACAAGCCTGTTGCATAAAGTCTGTCTATGAGTGACTAAAGTAAGACTGACGTAGATAGCCTGTTGTGCTATGCATCATGGGTAGAATAGGACACTTAACAGAGAGGAAAAACATGGCGGACACAGCAGCAACACTCGACAGCGGCAGCAGTAGCTCACAGCATTTTACCGAAGCAGAAAACCTTTGACTGTTGGAGGAATATAATGCCAAAAAAAAGTAGGTCTGTGTTATTTAATAGAAGTGATCTACACTGATCAGTTTACACTGGAGTTTGTTGAAGCCTGCTGTGTTTCATATAAAAGCTTTCTTGCCTTGTGAGACTGTGTGTGTTGGTGGAAAAACACTGATATTTGTCAACTTGGAAATTGGACAGTGGGGTGGATGGTGACCATGCAAAACAAATAAATTTGGTAGCAATGATTAATCCAAAAAATACACAAGATCACATTTTTCCTTTTTCTTTATGTGCTGTTGGGGCCTAAACACGACCATTAAAAAGTTGAATTAGCTGCCACTAGCAGAAACTGCCACTAAATCTAATAAAATACAATGTCAACAGACCAAGAACAAAAGACTTGAAACATCACTTGGTCTTAAAAATCGCAAAGAACAAATAACAAAAAAGTGAGAAATCTGTGTCAGCTGTCAGGGAATGTAATAGATTAGATTGTTTTGAAAACAGAAGAAGCGTGCAAACCAGAGCTTAAAAAAAAAAACGTTTTTCAGCAGTGTACTTGACTTAATGGATTTAATTGCTTCCCATCTATGAGAACAAAAATAACCTTTTTGGAGGGGGGGCCTAAGAGAGGCAGTAAATCCACTTGAAGATTTTCTGCTTTTGGAAATTTGGACTTGTCTCTCCCCGTCTCTCCTTGCATTCCTCTGTCTTTCAGAGGGCAGGTCGAGCGGCTGCTGGAAGTGGCGTGATGTTTGAGTAGTGTCGGAGGCCGAGGGGTTAGCACACAAAAGAGGCATGACGGCGCTGTGCCAACCAGGCCTCGGCTCTCTGCAGAGCGCTGCGACGTGGTGAAGTGCTGCGTTGACAGACCTGAACCGTCCGACACCAGAGCTGCTCCTCCCGCTGCCCTGTGGCCTGTCTTTACTTTCCTCCCTGATTCATGTTCATCTATATCACTGCGTTGTCCAGTTCATTAACACTCTGTCTTGTTTAACAACTTTCTGTCCTCCCCTTCTGTTCTCTGTCTTGTTTTTGGCAACTGTTCCTCCCTCCATCCCTCCCTCCCCTCTCAGCAGAGTGGGACACAAAGATGCACAGATTCACAATAAGAAGCAGCAAACAGAAGAATGATGAGTAAAACCGAGGAGTGTTTGGTGGACATCAATGTTTCCACGTCATCCTGTGATATTTGCAGCACAAACATAATGTCAACAAAAAGAAGCAGCTGTGTGAGGCTCGATGTTTTATGACTTTTGGGAGAAATCCAACAAAGTTTTTGCATAATCTACATTTTTGAACCCATTGAGAATCCTGGGAAATCATTGTGAGAACGGCCTCCTATAATGCGTCCCAGAAACATGAAGCTAACATTTAAGACAACCGACTGAATCCTGTTGTTCTAAAACACTTCTTATTAGCCTTTTACAGATAAATTTGATAAATCTCAGTTTTAATTTCACACATTTTTACCATTTAACATTTGTTGTTAACTATTGTTCCTTCACAGATGAGAGGTCACTGCACATTTTACTCTCTGCTACTTTGTTCGAAATAGAGAAACAAATAGATAAATTTCAGTTAATCTTGAAGGTTTCATCTTCACCTTGAGACTAGTTTGACCCAAAAAGAGAGAAAATAGTTTCACTTTTCAGCAAAACCTCCACTCACAGATACATTATCAAGTTTTGTACACAATACACAGTGATACACAATACACTTGATTGAGATACAGATTAATATGACCGATAACACCTGTGTGATTTGGTTTTATCTTCCTTTTTTATCTTCCTTATGCTGACTCATTAAGGATCTAACAATTCATTATACAACCAGTTTTTTTTTATATATATACTTTCTCAAATTGGATAAAACAGTGGCATGAAATGTTTATTTTTCCTCCCATAACCATAACAAGCACCTGCTTCCACATACATTATATTTTTTGATGATGCAACGAGATGCAAATAAGACCTCCTACGTCTTACAATGAACTAATGGAGATGGGGATAAAAACTGATACTGTGTAATATCACAATATTTATATCGATTCACAAACAACAAGTATCGATAATTTTTTTAATTAATTCTTCAGAAATGTTGAAAATACAAACTCAACTTTTTGAGTGATAGAATTATAAAAATCAATGGATTTTTCAGTCCACTAGATGGGGCTGAGTACTCACTGTCTGATGAGGTAATAAAAAAGGCCATAAAAAATTATTAAAGTGAGATGAAAAGACTGAAAACTTTATCTAATCAGATGAATTAGATGATGATGACAAAGTTTTACAAAAAAAAAAAAATTAAAAAAAATTGCAATATATGCTATCGCAATACTCAATATATGGCATTATCACAATAATATCGTATCGTGACTCAAGTATCGTGACATTATCACATCGAGAGACATCTGGTGATTCCCAGCGCTACTAACTAAATACTTTAACTGTAACCAATGCTCTCACTTATTAACTACATCAACATTTTTTAATTAACATAAAACTAAAAAGGGAAAACAAAGTTACAGAGTGAGAATGTGAAGCTGCAGTATTTTAGTTCAGGTTTTTCTCTCTGGCCAGGGTCGACCGTTTCACCCCCCAGTGACCGTGATAATGATAAGAGCTCTTGAAAAGTGAGAGAAAATAGACCTGAACGGATGAATCCCTCCACAGTCATGTAATGTATGCCTGCCTGGCAGCCGCCCTGGACTCTGACCTTTGAACACTGGAATCACACGTTGAAAGATGCAAGTGGGGCCCATAACGTTTCGCTGTATCTGTCAGCCGGGATGTAAAAATAAAATAAAGCCTCTTACTGTAGCACTGCTGATGTGCTGCCTCGTCAGTCGGCCGCAACGGCAGGACGTCTCCATCAGGAGTAAAAAAGATGAATTCTACTTTCGGTGGCTTTTGTTGTTTTATCATTTACAGAACATATTTTTGTCGACACAGATTTATGCTGATAAAGTGGACAATCAAATAAAGACTTTGAGGCAACTTCATCCTCTCATATCAAGAGAGTTACACAAGCCGAACTGCTGCGTCTCAAATAAACACAACCTGCGTTTTCTGAGAAGCTTTCATCAATTACACAACTTCACGGAGAAATTATGACTTCTTGGTAGCAGCTACGACAACAAAGTGCTACTGTGCAACACAAAAACAAACACACAGACTGAGGAGGACTCACAAGAAATCCATTAGGAAACCAAAACTAGTGACTCACACACACACACACACAGGCGCTTCTCATCTGAAGCCGGTTGGGCCTGCAGGTCTCCCTCCCTAAAATGGCCGATCCGAGCACGGAGGCGATGACGAGCCACAGGAAATGCCCCTGTGCTCATCTCACTTTTAGTCTCTTAACGTCATTTTGTCTGTTTTTCTCTGCTTTTTATCCATAATGAGACAGAGTCCAGTGTCTCTGTCCACCTCTGATCTGATAGCGATCATTAGATGAAAGGTGAGCCTCAAACCAGAGGGCCTCCGGCAAACAGGGCTAATGATTACTGTTTGACAGATATGCAGTATGAGTCATGATTTAAGTGGAACTTGGGATTTTTTGAATTAATGGTGACATGTTGACTTTGCTTCTGGAGAACATGACATGTAGGCCGGGGCATCTCTGTCTAGTGTAAAACTATTGAGGAGGTAACAGAACAAAACAAAATATTTGACAAAGTCATTTCACACTCAGTGTGGGAACGCTGCATACTATATCTTCAAGGATTGTCCACAGGTGAGAGGTTTGTTCTCCGTCTTTCAACAGGTGTGTTTAAGCAGCTATTATGGTGACACAATCCAAGATAAGTGGAGTCAGGTGAAGCATTATTATGCAAGTTTAGCCCCGCGACATCATCAGCAGGGTGGTGCTCCCGGGAAGACACACTGTCACAACAGAGAAGTTGTTGGGGAAACACACACTGTACCTTAGATATGTGCAAACACAGAAATCGCAGGGATTCCACTTATTTACATTCCCAGGTGTCGTCACAGAAAACCTAAATCTAGATCAGTGAGCTGAAGCTGACTTCAGATCAAACGCATCTGTGCGTCAGATGAGCATTTCGTGGCTGCTTGGAAGATGCCAACGAAGTTGCCAAATATGTAAAAGCTTTGTCTTTTTAGATCTAAGTGGTGATTAACCTGCTTTTGTCTTTCTGAAGCTACAAGAAGATACCTGCAGTTCTGGAAACTTCTTAATATGTTCTGCAACAACTGAGTAGTGATCGACCCACCTAGACTCCTCTGAAAGGAGTTTGGGGGTTAAGAGCACAGATTCTCTCCCGAAAGTGCAACTTTAATGGAAAAATACACAATAATAAGTATTATTATTTACAAAGATGCAAGGCTGCTGGTTCGGCATGATTCAAACTGTCTGCAGAGCATCTCAGCAGAAGTTAAATGTCTTGACTTGCGTGTGGCCCTGTGGAAGTTTGCGGGAAACTAAAGTGTTA
The DNA here is from genome assembly GCA_029783625.1 of Naso annulatus. Classification (NCBI taxonomy): domain Eukaryota; kingdom Metazoa; phylum Chordata; class Actinopteri; order Acanthuriformes; family Acanthuridae; genus Naso; species Naso annulatus. Next base: position 25,777,783 of record JAPZDX010000003.1, on the reverse strand, counting down.
TGTTGGGAAACCACAACATCCTTTTAAAAAAGATCACCCAAGTATTGAACTTTTCTCCCTTCTGGCACTGCTGAGCTCCATATGCACAAAACCTGACACCTGTAATCAGCAAAACCTAAGCTGTTTCTTTTACAGGACAACTTCTTTTGAAAGAAACCACTTTCAAAGGAGGGGCTGCATTTGCATTAAAGTGCTAAAATAACCACAAATTAGTTCAACAGATCAATTTTGACTTTTAATATTCTCCTCCTCCTCCTTATTTTGGCACTGGAGCATGTTTGGATAGATGTTACACAAGTTTTTACAAATAAGAAACTAGTTTAAAGGCTTTTGAGGTGCGCATGGAAGTCAAATAAATGCAAAAGTGGAATTAAGTCTGCTTTCTCGCAGCAGCAACCTGGATTAAATCTGGTTAAACTCAGTGACGAGCCGCAGCAAACCTAATCTCCCGACAATTACTGGCTAAATCAAATCACCCCACTTACCTTCCATGAGTCTAATCACAACCACTGTGGTCATCATTGCATTAAAAACACATTAAGGCTGTCACAAAGCTTCCCTCTGAAGCCACCGGCTGTGACTGTGATTTCTGAGCAGCACTATCAGCGCACAGATCCAGGCCAAGTCACATGCAGCGCTGCAGCAACAGGTCTCCCTCTGTGCCACAGTAGCCAAGTGTCAGCCAATCTCACACTGAATAAACACGCTCACATTTAATAAACTCGCAACGGGAAATTAAAGCCAGAGCGAGGCGGAGGAGGACAGGAAGAAACCAAACGTCTTACCTCTTTTTCTCCTTATCAGCCGTCATGTTTTCTCTTTTGCGCTCTTGTGCACAATATCAGCGTGTAATTCCCCGATAGTCTTTTATCAAGTCCAACTTTTAGAGTAAAAACGAGTGACTCATGCAGGTTTTACATGGAAGTGCGCAGATAGCCCTCTGGCAGATCATGTCATTGAACCTGTGGGTTAGTCCGAAGCACCAGGCTGGCTGACACCGTCCCGGTTGGAGGGGGGATCGGGGCCGTACAGTCTCAGAACACTGCCGAGGATTGTACAGCCTCTCACCCGCAGAGAAGCCCCGCACACCCTGAGGCTGAACGCTGAGCTGCTGCTGACAGAAACCCGCAAGTCCCCTGCGCAAAACTTCACTTCACTCGCTGATCTGAAAACTCTGGAAAGTGTCTGACCTGAAGCTCAGCTGGCACCGTGAAAGCCGCTGTCCTGCTCCCGCCACGGTGATTGGCTGGACACGCCGCCGGGAGCCGCCCCCCTCTGACGAGCCCCGCCCTCCCCGCTGTGACCTGCTGTCCTACCTGTTCCTGTGCCTGATATGATTGGCAACAGGTGCAAGCTGTGGAGGAAGTCAGTGAGATTAATATAAAATGCTTATGAGAAATTAAACCTGATAATATCGTAATGTGTGGTATTGTTTCCCTCATAGGTAACTTATTACATTTCAAGGGAAATCCCTGCAAACTATCTTTAAAAACAACAAACACACATCACACATTTGGCTTTTAAGGACCAAACCAGTCTATTTGTGGCTTTTCACCATTAGCAGAGATCGCCCCTATGTTCTGCAAATGTTGTTGTTGAAATCCACTTTGAAAAACTTTTTGTAGATCTCAGATTGCATCTTTAAACCCCATGCCCTGCCTTTCATTTTGAAACAAAGTAGCCTATAGAAACACTACAAAACACGTGAAAGTTGCCAGGTATGGGCAATTCATCCTTCTAAAGAGAAAGTCTGTGTTTATTTGGTCAAAAATCGATGAGTGAGAGAGAGAGAGGGGAGCCGGGGAAATAAAAGTTATTACGCCTGGAAAAATAGTTCCTCACAAATGCTGCCTTCTTAGCTGCTACATTAGTGTGAAGGATTTTGACACAGGCGCTCTGTTTTCACTAACGTTGACATTTTCAGGTACTTTCCGTAACGTCTGTTGAGTATGGACAAAATGTAAACAAACACAATGTCTCACAGATAAAACTATTTCGGGAAAAATGGCTGGGGTTTATGTAACATATGTGGCCATGTTAACATAGGACAATGGCATGTAGTAACACTGGTATGGATCTTTAAAGGGATGGGGTTTTTTTTTTACACTTTTGGGAAATGTGTGTTCACTTTTGAGAGTGGAATGAAAAGACTGATACCTTTGAGGAAAGGCTGCTTTCTGTACTCTGATTTGTAGCTCTCCAGAAACTGTACGTGTCAGTTGTTGTTTGAAGTGTTTGTTTTTGTCTTTATTTCCAGTAATCAACATCTGGCCCAGAGACAAGCGCTGAACTTTGCTAAAACTGACACATGTACAGTGACATCAACCTGTACATCTAAACCACATAAACTAACCTAAACTTAAAAGCGAGGCCATAGGCTGATGGTAATGTCATATGTGTTTTTTCTGTATGTATTTTTGCTCAGTGCTCGTTGAGGTCATATTTCACTTCATTTGAGTAAAATGTATAATGTAAAGTAATGCATTAACTGTCCAAACTGTCGCATTAGATATCTTATTTAAAACTTTAGAAACAATTTGCTGAATCAGGAGACACACCTGTTTTATTTGTTTGAGTTTTTTTGAAACAACGACAGGAAGGTGGAGAGGAATCAGGCTGGAAATTCAGCTGTAAAAACGGCAAATGAAATAATACAAACAGGAAGAGAGTTCAGTCTGACATCATGATATTTAATTTGTTTCAAAAAATTAAAATACAACTCACATCTTTTCAAATACAGTACGTTTGGCACGCAGCGCAAAAGGAAAAAAAAATCCAACACAAATGAAGGGAATCAATAAAGAAACAAAACCACAGGTCAGATGACACAATGTACATACGAAGCTTCACAAATACAGGGACTGCAAAACAAAAAAAACAACAACAAAACACATGTACATAAAGTAACATTCTGCATATGACCCAAGGAAGATGAAAGTTTGATACTGTAAGTCAATCATAATAATCAAATCCACCTCATGCCACTCTGTGATGAGTTTCACTTCAACTTGATTCATTTACATGAAAACTACGAAAAAGGGAACTTCCTGCAGGAAACATGTTTTATTCGACATTATCGGGTGGAAAATTTGGAAATAGCATTTGGCATTTAGCGGGAAGGACTTCTGGGAGACAACATCCTTTTTGGGTCGTATTGGGACAAACAGCAAGACATCCTTAAATGACAGAGTAAACAAAGATGCAACAGGAGACACATTAAGACAGAGGAGAAGATGAGAGGAGAGGAGAAACAGGAATAATGGACAGCATAAACATGATGTTTCAGGAGGTGGTCAGCAATAAAACTGTTTGGACACTCTTAAATCTGCGGTGCTATACGTGTGTTTATGTGCGTTTGTTGGATTGAGCGACTGCAGCTACTGTATGTAAAAAATCAGCTCCTACCGCTGCTGCTACAGCATGCAAAATGTTTTTGCTGCTACATGTTCAGTGCTGTCTGTGTTTGACACTACTGACCCCTAAAAAAATAAATTCATACTGTAACTCTTTGGATTTTCCCAAAGATTTGTGTGAAATAAACATTTGTTGTGCACGCAACGATGAGGGAAGTTTTCCCTTCTTGACTCAGCACGCACAGACTCATGTTTCTGCTTGTGGCACTTGCTCTGAATATTCTGCTCAACATGACGTTTGCCAAAAAGTCCTCACTCTGATAAGTGCATGGCAGCAACAGATCTAACATGGGGAACTGGCACTAACGGACTGACTTACGATGTTTTGCCACCTGCCTTGTTTAGTTTGGCTGAATCTAACTCTGGTTTGTTTTTCCCCGGGGTGCAGTTTCATCTGGGTCAGTGTGAACACAGTAATCAAACAAAACAACCAGACCGAGACCTGTTTGAAGAGGTGGTATCGGTCCAGTAGGACAGACAATAAATGATTCGAATTAATTTGTTTAGACAATGTTAAAAAATTAAAATCATGAAAATCGATTTTTCCTTTGACTAGGGTAAATATGGTACGCTATGGCGCTCTTTTCAGCTCTGGATTTTATTTTTTATAGTGAAGTTTGGTGAAAGTTAAATTGGGGGATTCATGTTTGTTTGATCAAACCTTTATTTAAAAAAGGTTTAGTTTGGTTAAAGCTAGGTTTGCACTTTATTCCCAATAGGGAAATTCATGTTTGTGTGAAATGAAAATAACGTATTTGAAATAATTCTTGTCCTTCATAGTTAAAAAAAAATCAATTAAAATTGAAAATCGAATGAAAAAAATCGTGGATTTTATTTTTGGCCCATATCGCCCAGCCATATGGGCTGAGGACGACTTTGTAAACAATAAACAAAAAACACAAATTATGAGGAGTTCAAAATGTTTAGTAAAAAAGTTGAAGGAGAGGGGATTTGACCTTTGTCATTTCCGTCAGTACCCGATGTGAGTACCGCCGACTCCCACATCCAATGTGAGTCGCACATGAATGAAACGTCCACCGTCTTGGACAGCTAGCTACTGCAACACAAATCACATGTGGTTATTTAATGCTAATGTTAAATGTAACTAATTAATTTTGTACTACTCCCAACTTTATATTTATCTTGGCATTTTAAGTCGAGTTCGTGGAAAAAGCATGGTTTGTTGTAAACTGGACGTAAACCGTTGACAAGTGATTTATTTAAGTTTAGAATTGAATGAAATTAAATTTTAGATTGAAGATTAAAGTTAGCTTCAGGAGTTGTTAGCGGCTGACGTTATGCTAGCGTCTTTGCTCCACGCTAGCCAGCCACCACAAGTTGAAATTATTGCAGTGTTCATGTGATGTTGAAATAACTGGAATTACAACTTACGAACTGGAAAATTTCACATGAATGGCCTCTCATGCTGGAAAAATAACTCAGCAACTTGAAGATAATTTTAAAAACGGGAGTTACCGACTTGACATCATAAATGCATAAAAAATGGCCGGCAATAGTCAGTGATTGGTTAATGGTGAGAAACTTTCTTCTTAATTAACGTGTTGATCACATGTAATGTGTAACATGGTTTCAATGTTAACTTCTGTTCATGTAGAAGGACCTAAAATTAATGAGAAATATAACGTGCAGTCTTTATGATTAAAATGCATCTGAAATAATGGCTCACCCTTAAAATGCAACTTATCTGCTTTGCAGCGTCTGTACTATTCCCACTCTACGACCTCAAAGCACATGAACACAATGAAGACGGAAAAACTATTTCCCAATCTTCCGACATTACATAAATGCAGCATTAAAAACAGGCCATCGCTACCGCCAGAGCTGCTTAAACAGCTCTTAAATGGCTCTGGCTACCAGTAGTCACAAAGCCAGTGCTAGCCCTATTCAAGCAAGCAATGATGTTAGCGCAAAGAGCCCTGTTAGCTGGCTAGCGCTAGTATCCTTACTAGCTAGGATAGTGCCACCATTACTCTGCAGCACAGGTAAAATAGTTGAATTTCCAGTTCATCATGTGGTGTGTCCAACTCACTTGAAATTTTGCCTGTGTGAAACCAGACTAAATCAAAGGGAAAATGCAAATGAGTCACAACTGATACATTGATTCAGACCGAATGAACTGAACCACAAGTGTGAAAACCACTTAAGATGTTGACTAAACTCACTTAGTAAGCAAAGGAGAAAATATGCATGTTGATGAAATAATTCTCACAACTATGTGCCCTGAAACATCCTGTTCTGTGGTCTTCTTTGTACCTAAACGCGTCTGACGATGAGGCAAAAGAGAAAAGATTAAGGGGGGATGGAGGAAAGAAAGGAGGAAAAAAGGATGATAACAGAAAAACAAACAAAAACCTCTTTCAGAGTATTGCACATGGAGTTTTCTTGAAGATTTTTGGAATCTTTTCAGGTCACTGTAAAGTCAAACACCTGACCTGCAACACAGATCAACACCTCTGGAGTTTCCTCTGAGGCCTGTTTGCTTATCTGAAGCTTGTTCAAGCAGGCAGCACTGAGAGGAGGAGGAGGATGGTCACTGTCAGGGTTTCTGAACACATGATGCTTGCTACATCACATGAAATCTAAAGACTTCTAACATATTGGCAAGAACAAGACGACTGAGTAAAAACAACAAAAAGATGTTTTAAATTAAAAAAAAAAAATCTGACATTAAAACAACAGAGGACGGACACACAGCAGAGCAAATACATCTAGTTCAACACATTCAGTCACACGTGCAAACACTCACACCTCTGTGTACAGTCAACAACTGTCATGTGGAATCATGGGGGTCTGGTTTGTCATGTCAGAGGCTGAGGGTCAAGTGCTGCAACTGCTGACAGTTATTATACACACAAACACAAGGCCTTTCATGGAAGGATTAAAGGAGTCGACCTGCAAAGATTTACATCCAGAAGGTGCAGAAAGTTTCAGTAACAAAAAAAACAAAACTTCTTAAAGGGCTGTCTGGACATTTTTAGATTTCTGCTCATTATTTGGCTTCATTGGACAACTCGCAGAATGCAGAGTGTTGAGTTACATGGAAAGCAGCTTGTGAGCGCGGTAAGTAAATTGCACGAGAACAACAGACACTCGCAGTGATGAGCTACTGTGGGCCTGTTAGCTTGTGGCTAACGATAGCCTTTGTTTTTAATGAAGAACAGATCCACTGATGAGTCAGCAAGGTAAAATATGGAAAGGGAAAGCAGTGCAACCTTCTCTCTAATAAGAAAAGAATTGTTGTGATAAAATTATACTTCAATTTAAAATGTCAGATTTGAATTTTTGGTGCATTTTCTACAGTTAATGTTAAATTCACACATTCAACTTAAAATTTTAAAATTCAGCACTGGCAAGTGCTTTTCATCAGGAAAAACTTTTGATTCCTAACATCTCATTTTGACATCTCTTCCATAATGAACAAAACACTCTGTGACATTTTTTTAAATACAATCATTGGTACAATTATTTTTTCTTTCACATACTTATTAAGGGAAGAAAAAACATTCTTCAAACACAGAGATAGACACAGAAAGCATCACATCATGTACAGAAATGGCAGTCTTGCAACTAAACATGCATGCACGCTTGCACACAAATTATCTTTCTCTCGCACACTCACACTCACGGACACACATACTTGAACAGCTCATGAGCTTACATATGTATCTGCTTCAAAACACCCATCTGAACACACAGTTTTGGTTTTGTCCAAGGAGCACAGGGTCATTTCTTACGGTATCTGACCTCCTCTTTTACTTAAAGTTTGATGGGATATGCACAAATGGACAAACATCAAGAGCACAAAAACTATGAGGTGGGATACAGGCGGTCTAGTATAATTCCTGGAAGGGTCAAAGTCTGGAAAAGTTCAGGAGGTCTCACTCAAGAGGCCGTGATTCTTTAAATATTGTGTCTTTGCTTAAAGATCTTTAGGTGTGGTGATGGTGGTGTGTACGTTCAGTATGTTTGTAAGCCTATCTGTGTGTTTTTTTAGGCCACAGTCTCGTCTCCAAAGTAGGAGAATCCTTTAAACTCATCTTGGTTGATCTGCTTGATGATGCTGTTTTCCACCGGCGTCAGGACGGGCTCTTCACGTGTGAAGTCCTGGTCAAAGTTATTCACATCCCTTTTGGTTTTCTGCAAGACAGAGAACAAGACAGAAGTTTTGAGAAAAGTAACCGAAGACCGTTTAATTTAGTGAATTTCAGCTTTTGAACCTGTAATGATTGCTGATGTGGATGATTCAGTTGCCCGGTCCTACCAGTCTTAGCCAATTGGAAAGAATTGTGATGGAAAGCATACTAAACGTAAAAGGTAGTCAGTAGCATTTTCCTTACAAAAAAAATCCTCAGTTTGGCTTTGACCTGCTTTCGAGCACTGAAGGAGAGACTAAGGATGAAGAACAACACAGAGTTGGACTTCTTTCTGTGGGACAGATATATGCCAAAAACCAGTGGTTAGCTGCTGCTGGCTTTCTAAATTATCATATTGTACCATTAAAACAATATGCTTATTGCTATATTGCTATATTCCTGTGTAGCTTCCTGTGTAGGCACAAGCAGTATATTTACAGGCTGTGATACCTCTGGTGGTGCTGAGCCCCAGAGTAGGGGCCCAATTTGAATGCTGTGTTTTCAAGTAGGGACAAACCATACCACTGACTCCCCCTTCAAGTAATCTTGAAACAAGAATTTTGCAAAAAAGTGAAGTGTTGCAGAACCATGCAGATTTTTCCTTTCAGTTCCTGTCAGAAGATACTTCTCTCCACAACTGAATAAATCATTACTAATGTTCACATTTAGCCATTTCCCCTGCAAGGAATCCATTTTCACACTTGGATACCAGGTGTGTGTGTGTGTGTGTGTGTGTGTGTGTGTGTGTGTGTGTGTGTGAACTCACGATGCGTGGTTTGAATGGTGGCCTGATCTTCCTTTGTTCCAGCAGCGTCCAGTCGATCTCTCTGAAGAACGGATGGAACTTAATGGCTTCCTCCAGTCCCTGAGCCACCACACAGCCCAGACGCTTGTTAGGACTCTTAGTCATGAACTGAAAATGATAGACAAAAAGAGAAAGATGGAGAGACGGAGAAATAGTCATCTTCATGATTTGAGTGATTAAAAAAGAATCTATTCACTCATTAACAGCATCGAAATAACTGAGTTTTTTAAAACAGCATGAAAGGAAAAAACGAGAAATGTCGTGACGCAAGTACCAGTTTTTGTTCAGGATGTGAGAACAGGAAAATAAGTCATCATTTTGTTCCGCTAAAAATAGATGTTTTTATACCTGTCCTCTGTTGAGGCTTTTCTGTCTATTTCACCTGTTTACAGTGGGCCTGTTCACACAATCACCATAAGAGACCAAAATAGACTGAGTGACGAGCGTCCACAGGCTGTTTAACAGGAACATTTGTTCTATCAAAGAAAACTAATGTATAAAGTCCTCTTTCATACTCAGAGGAGGAATGGAAAACACACAACAGTGCATACGACACCATCAAAACACACACACCTATTGTTTTATATGTAAGCTAACACTTTTGCATCTTGAAGTGCGTCAGTGTGTCAGAATACACAGCTGTCTCATTTACAAACATCAAAAGGAGACTGTCTGCATGGCATTTATGAAGAGAGCTACAGGATTTTATTGATACAATACGAAAGTTTTTTTTCAATCTGGACTTTCTGTCATTTCTACATTTCCTTCAGGATTTTCCTAATTTAAAAAAAAAACAAAAACATTATGAGTGGTGAAAGGGCTGCTGATGACACGTCCAAACAGGGCTGAGAGTGCTGGTCAAGTGACTGGTCAGAGTCCAAGACACTGTCCAACATAAACACACGCACACACACTTTCCCACAAGGCTGTGCGTCAAACTGCACTAACAGCCAAGGTAAACGCAAGGCTTGTGATGGAAAAACTGGACAAAGAAATAAGCGAACAGACTACCACCATCACACACACGCACAGGCACACATACACACAAGCAATAACACAGAAAAAAAGTCATGGAGTCCAACACGGAGGGAATTATCCAGCGTTTCTTCCGGTGGAGGGTCAGGAAACACGGACCAACATGTGACACCAAGAAAAAACTGCATCCTCACTTACATGTGACAGTGAAAAAGGGACAAAACTAAGAGGACAGAGCAGATAGAGACAACAGGACAAAAAAAACCTGCTGAGACAAAGCACAAACTGTTAAGTATCATAAAACACCCCCCCCGCCCCGCAGCAGCTCATGTCAACTGACCGCTTTGAGAATGGACACAGCCTCCTTGCTGAGCCAGACGGGGTAGAGGACATCATCATGGAGGATGGACTCAAACAAGTCGTCTTCATTGTCGGCTTCAAACGGTGGCTGACCTGCCATCATCTCATACATCAACACCCCCAGAGCCCACCAGTCCACCGACGGGCCGTAATCCAGCTCCTGAAGGATCTAAACACAGAAAAAAATACAGAGACACATAGCTCATAATCGAAAATCACAGATAAATCTAAATAGGGATGCACGTGGCGACTAATTCCCCTGATGTTTAAACAGAAATTTAAATTTCAACTAATCAATTAGTCTGTAAGCAAGAAAACACTCAG
>JAPZDX010000003.1:25719669-25730243 GCA_029783625.1 Naso annulatus | reverse complement strand
GTTTGAATTCGGTGCCATATCTCACCTTAGGTAAAAATGAAACAAACTACATTCATATTACTCCATATTTCATGTCCACTTTAAGCCAGCTCACACGCGCAAAAAAGTCTACTTATACAGTCACAAGAGGGCTCTTCATTTTCTAGTAGATTTTAGTAGATTCACATGCCTATAAAACTATAGCAACACGTGCACTCTACTTTTAAACGCGATACTTATGTACCTGCGCAAAACACAGATACATCACTATTTGTGCTCAAAAGACACATTAGTGGCAAAAATTCTTAGTAGGAAGTACAGCATGAAAAAAACATATTTGGATATGGTGATTTTTGAACTCAAACCGTGTGACAGAGCTGCTGATGAACGAAAATTGAATATTCTCCTGAAGTTTAGTGCAATAAAAGGAAATGAAGAAAAAAACTAGGACATTCCCTAAAACTGAAGTCACAAATTTACAAGAATTACATACTCGTGTTCAGCCGAGAATTACCACATTAACACAAAGTCTCCATGAATGCCGCGCTGGGCAACATCAAGAAAACAGCACAGTGATTGGGATGAGTATCATTGGTTACATCTGGGGACAATTCAAATGGGATTTGTGGTACAGCAGGAAACAATACTGCAGGTCATTGAATCTCAAGTATTTCCTTATTGCTACATCTGATTGCAAAGTATAATTTGATAAGGTCGTTCACTGCAGGCACAGCTCACAGCGAGCTGTGGTGTGATGAGGTTGATCCAACCTTGCAAAATGGCAAGACAACACGGGGCATATTTATTTATATAGCACCATAAGACACAAAGTAACACAAAGACACAAAGTTTCAAAGTACTTTATTTTTCCAAACATTCAATATGGTCCTAATACAGCGTCAGACTTTCAAAATATGGATTTTTTTTCATGAAATCGTCTAAAATGTTTTTTTTTTTCCATATTGTGTTCACCAAACGAGAAGTCTGTGAAGGTTAAATAAATGTGTAAATGTAACTTTTTAGTTTTACAAGAAACAGCAACTCAGTTCTAACATTTTGAAAGAAGGAGAATGTAAAACCCACAACTTCCACATAAATTCACATGCAAACTTTTAAGTGTAGTAATCAGCTTGCATGAGAGAAAACAAAACTAACTCAGTGCCAAGCGTTAGCTGTGACCACCACAATGACATGAAAATTTAATCCCGCTTCCTCTTTGGTCACGTTTAGAGGAAAGCAGCCCTAATTCAAACGAAAAAGGTCTTTCCTTTGCGTCTTCAAAATGTGTCCGCGTTTACACGAACAACTGAAAGTGCTGTAGTATGCACGCCAGGCCAGTAGTTGGCAGGGCAAATTTGTAATAACATACCATCAGAGCTGCCGAAGTTGTTGATTTCTTGTTGCTGCTTAGCCCTGAGCAGCCACAAATTAAAGAAATTCAGCTGTGGTTTGATTCCCAAAATTATTCTACAAACAGTCAAATTTTCCTGAATAGAGTGATGTCATAGTCAACCTGCTTTCAGCGCCTTGTGGAATGTTTAATCAGAGTTTGGTCGTAGCTAGAGCGGAATGCATTGACTTACGCTAGCATTAGCATTAGCATCTTCATCGCATTCACAGGTTCACAGGCACTGTGCTTGTCAGTTTACACAGCCGAAAGAAGGTTGCTGTTTCAAAAGATTCCACTCTGGGACCCGGTTTCAAATGTTTGCGGTTTCAGGGGTGCCAGCACGCCGTTATCATGTAAAAGGAAGGTTGAACCGTGACAAATGTGTTTTGTTTTGTTTGAAAAAAACTTGCACTTTGTAAACGGTTTCTTAATTGTCCTCACAGACAGATAATCCAGAGAAATAAAAAGACAGTAGCCGAAACAATAAAAGGTGATTATCACTTTAGACTGAAAGCATCCAATGATTCTGTAACAGCTCCTGTGTGTCATTAACGGAGGAAAAATAAACCCCAAAGCATGACAGCTATCCTCAAAGTTTACAGAGTTCTTACCTTCACTGGAAGATTCTGATAGGTCAATAACAACATACACCTTCCCCTCTGGCTCCAGGTCAATCTGCAGGCAGAGAGGAAACAGAGAGAGGAGGACAAGGGAGGACAGGAGAGAAAGGTGGGACATGGGAAAGGACAAAGAAAGATGGAAGAAAAAGAGACAAGAGGAGAGAATAAGTCAAGTCACGTCAATTTTGTTATACAGCGTCAACTCACAGGAGGGTTGTCTCAAGACGCATTACATATAGAGTAGCTCCAGACCACACTCTATGATTAAAAAATATATTATGTTTTTTGGACCCAACAGCTGAAAGCAATTCCCCCATGAGCAAGCACTAGGCACAAGTGCTGAGAAAAAAACTTCTCTAGGAGTACAAGTGTGAGTAACAAGCAGCTTTAATGATCTGTCAGGCTCTGTAAAACTGTTGGCCTGGGCGATGCAGCTGAAAAACCTGTCATGATAGTGAAGCTTCGTATCAGTCTGTATGATAATTATTGATCATGTAGGTTGGGACTGACGACTTGTCGTGCATTCTAAGGGGTGGGAGTGGCTGAGGTGATAAAATGAGTAAATATCACAATATTTTTGACCAAATACCTCGATACTGAGACAGTATTGTAAGGATGACAGTTGGTGATTTAACAAAATATTACCCCAATCACATTTTTCTGATAAATAATCGTCAGTAATGAGGATAAGGGGGTAAAGGTAAATAAAAGAACAGTGAGAGCAGTCTGGTAAGTTCAGAAAATCACATCATTTTATTGTAATGAGGCCTTTTTAACCAGGAAAAGAAAAAACTTACACCATATCACGATACAGCAATATCCAAAATCTGTCACAATATCTTGTCTTATATCATGATACGATACAGTATTGATATATTGCCCAACCCTACTGTAAAATTCTTTGTTTAATCAGCAGCAAAAACCAAAAATATAATCTACTGACTATCACAGAAGACGAAAAGCCATTTCAGGACCTTCAATTTGATTGTTTCCGGTGATTTTGCATACATTTTCCGTATTGTACTATATGTTGCTGTAGGAAAAAAACAGTCTTAAGCAATCCACCCACTCAGAACCACTATAAGCTTGTTGCCAACCTGTATGAAACGTGTGATGGCAACTTCCTGTTTGGCCAAAATCTCACGTTATCACTTGCAACATGGTGGTAATGTGGTAACATGTCAAAGAAAGAAACTTGAAGAAAAAGACTTAAAGCGAATCAGAGGTTGACACACATCCTGTCACACACCCACACACACAAAACTGTAGTCTGAATGTGTCTTCGGCCAGAAAGAAGCTCCAGGAAGCCAAGACAACTGCTGTTCTTCAATCTCTTAAGTGTCTGCACGTGTCTGTGTGTATACAACAAAGTGTGAGCGTTTGTGAGTGTGCGTGTGTGTGTGTGTGTGTGGGTTTGTACAAGCTACATTAGTGCATCTCATGATAGAAAGCGGGCATCAGCTGAGGTCTTACGGAGTTTTAGCTTGCACTTCCCACCGTGTCCATTATCCCCATTTGTACCCCCCAACACACACACACACACACGCACACACACACACTAACACATGCAGAGTGAACATCACTAAGTGAAGACTTGGTTCAGAGAAGCTGTGGGTTCAGTAATGTACACAGTAGTAGATGGAAAACTGAGTGAGACAGATGAGGGGAGGACGGAGAAAGTTTGCTGAATCGTTCTGATGTAGGAGTGTGTGTGTGTGTGTGTGTGTGCGTGTGTTCAGTGGTGGGGAGGCACTCTTTTTTAGTCAACACACTCTTTTTATACTGAGCATCAGTCCTTTTCTCCTGCGTTATGAAGCAGGACAGTGAACTGACACCTGTTTTAAGTTTAACTGAATCATTATGGGCAGCACAGTGGCTTAGTGGTTCGCACTGCTGCCTCACAGCAACAAGGTCCTGGGTTCAAATCCAGGTCCTTTCGTCTAACATCAAGAGGGTCCTGGGTTAGATACCCGGCTGGGATAGGACCTTTCTATGTGGAGTTAGCATGTTCTCTCTGTGTGAGTTCTCTCCGGGTACTCCAGTTTCTTCCCACAGTCCAAAGACATGCAGGCTAATTGGTGACTTTAAATTTCCCAGAAGTGTAAATTTGAGTCCAAATGGTTGTTTGCCTCTTTATGTCAGCCCTGTGATAAACTGCTGACTGTCCAGGATGTATCCCTCCCTCACCCAGTGCCACCTAAGATTGGCTCCAATCCCCCTGTGACCCTTGCAAAAGGATATGTGGTAAACTAATGAATAAATAATTATCCTCATTAGCTGGGTTTCCATAAAAATCTATTGTAAATTATTACCAAATTTGTAGGAATTTGGCAAAAAAAAGCCCATTTACATGTGTTTCCATCCACTACTGTTAAGCAAATACTGGGAGTAAGTTCATTGAGATACGCAGTAGATGGCGCAACATTTTCCAGTCAGGTGTCATTTACTACAGCAGAAGAAGACAGAGCAACGTGATGACGTAATTAAAAGGCGCAAGTGAACGTCATCACCACTTCCCATCTACTTTGGCATTTATGTTTGTTTCTTGCACTAAGTCAAGAAATGTTGAAGTTTCCTCATCAGTCCACACATATCTTGTGTTTTTGTCTGCCGCCGCCACCAAAACTTCTCCGGTGCAGAGGACTACTGTCTCTGGAGTGACGTTTAAGTCATGTGATTTCTTAATCTCGTCCTTTATTTGCTAAATCTGTTTGCATTGCATTATTTACATTTACCCTCAACTTTTCCACCTCCCACCTCCCTCAGAAATGTTGCTTGCGCCTCCCACATGCACGTCACCGTGCAACACCTCGTGCCCAACAGAAGCAGTCTCTGCAGGTTTTAATGACACCTCGTAGACGATGTACAGCACAAGCTACTCAGTTCTCTGTCATATAAATGGCTTCTTCTTTCTATTTTTTCTTTCTCGAGTTCAATGACATAATTAGCACTTACTTTGCATCTCACTTATGAGAACCAGAGAATCGGTGCTATCTTGCAGAGGGAATCACACCTTCGTTGTGGTGCTTGTGAGAATAAAACAAAACAAACTTAAACCAACCTACTTCTTTTCAAATATCTGCTCCTTTTGTTTTTGGGACTGGGACATCACCAAGAAAAGACAACAGAACTGGCTGTGTGGACCTTCAAAACACACACACACACACACACACACACACACATATACACACACACCACCACCCTTCCTCTGAGGTCACCGCCTGCCATTTATCAGCTGCTTACTGAGCGTGCTCAGACTCACAGGTGCAAATGTCACTAAATATAGAGCCGGCAGAGGAAGGAAAAGGCCCTTCAGTGTGTGTATGTGTGCATGTGTGTCTTTGCATGTCTTTGCGTCCATGGCTGTTGTTGGAGTGTATTTATTATGGCGTGCATGGCGGATGCACTGCACTGGTTTTACTCCTCCTCCCTGTTTATCTGAGAGCTGACGGCTGTACGCACAGACAGGTCAGAGGTCACAGGAAGGGCAGACAGGAGCGATGAACTTCTTATCAGCGGAGGAAGAAGGAAGATGTGTTTGGATTCAGCACTTTATAAACAAATCTGCAGAGTGCATACATATGGAATACTTAGATAACAAAAGTTTATTAATGACAAGTTTTTACTTTGACTTCATGATGTCATTCCGCACTAAGAGGCATGAAGATTCAGATTCAATCCTAATAATTTATCACTAAATTTTAAAATTACTTTCTTTTCCTTTGATATATTTTTTGTATATATCTGCTTTGCTCCAACCCACTATTTAATACTACAGATAAGCACGTCCAGATTTATTTATCCGTATTGTTAAATCGACCCTGTCTGCTCAGGATGGAACAGTTCATGGAAAAAATCTGTCCAGTTCGGTTTGCTTGTCACGGTTTGGGGCATGTGTGCATTGTTTGGTTCAGGCGCAACATTAGCCTTGCGCCAGTAACCCACTGAAAATTTTTTTTCATTTGGCGCAGAGGCGTAGGGGTGGAGTATCGAGTGCAGCAGGTCAGTTGTGGAAAATGGCAAGCGGCAAAGACAACGGAGGCCCAGAGTTAGAGGATGCGCTAGCAGCATTGTTGCAGTCTGCTGTGTGGGAGCATTTTGGATTTAGTGCTACCAATGATGACGCTGATAAGAAAGTGGTGGATAACACTGCAACTGTGTACAAGCACTGTGCAACATGTGTTGCTTATGCTAGCGGCAACAACTCCAATATGTTGGCTCATCTACGGAGACATCACCCTAGTGTGTCAACTGACAGCACAAGGAGGAGAGAGTCGGGGAGGAAAGAACAACTTCTACTCCACGCAGCGTTTAAACAGCCACTCAGTGAAAAGTCAGACAGGGCAAAAGCTGTTAAGAAAGCACTGGGGGAGTTCACAGCAAAATATCTGCAGCCTTATGCCATGGTGGATGATGCAGGATTTCAGCATATGATTAAAGTACTTGAGTGGCATTATAATGTTCCCTCCCACAGACACTTAAGCAACACGGTAATTTCTGAACTTTATGAAGAGACATAACATGGAATTGTCAATGAACTGTCCGGCAGTAACACTATATATTAGTGACAAGAAAACCTATTCTCTTAACAAAGACTTGACAATAAATAAGTGTTTATGTTCTTAGCTATGATTTGTTAAAGGCAATCAGCTGTAAACCTTATTTGCCAAATAAAGGAAAAGTAGGCTGAAATCAGCAACATCTCCCCTCTTACTGTATCAAAAGGCGTTTTTGCATCAAAATGTTACAGGAACTTTTTGAGAGGAACCGTCCACTTAGGAGTTCCTGGGCAACTAAACACCTTCAAAGGCTTTTTATCTGTTGGCATTCGCACCGCAAATAGGAACCCCCTACGTAAGCTACGCAAACTGGCCGGCAGTTGGTACACTAACGTGACTTACAACGTAACTTACAACGTAACTTCACAACAACAAATGAAACCTAACGTTACTGCATTACTTCTCCAGTATGTGGTTATAATGTACCATTAATCTCGTACTGAATGTCATTAAATCTCAAAGATACAACCACAAAAAAATGGCAATCTCGTTGCAAGCTCTGGTTCGTAGTTTGTGTCATCTTATAATACAGCTGTCGGGTTTTTAAAACAGCAGCTGCTGATGCGGGCTTCTGAGTTCAACCAATCAACGTACACTTACTTCGGTATAGTTCCTCATGTGCAGCGAAAGTACCTACTCTGGAGTTGGAGCTAAAAAAGTTCCTCAAAATGTAGTTCGAAGAACACCTCACAGTTCCTGCGGTGTAGATGCAATAAAACAGGAGGTTCTTAGAACTAAGTTCCTAGCAAGGACCATGGATCTAATAGGGCCAGTCAGGCCCGGGACTTCCCTACTTTTGAACATCAAACGTGTAAAAAAAGAAAAAAGAAAGGGGGAGATAAATAATAAAAATACAAATTTGAGTTATGTGATAGCCACTCTCATACTCTGCAGCCCATCAGAAAGCAATATTTTGTTATCTAAAAATATACTGGTTGATTGTGTTACGACAGGTGACGCATGACATAAATCAAAATTTCTCACAGTTGATGGGCCGGTCCAATTTAATATGTGTTCCGCGGACCACGGTTCCTAGAACTATGAAATGGTTCCTGTGATCTAAAAATGCTTTATGAAATGGTTCCTGTGGTCCAGAAGCATCTAAAATCTCACCTAGTTTTAATCTAGGATTGTCACTATGATGTGCCTGATGTCACACTGCCTCATTCTTTCAGTTTTTGCATAATTACATGACGTGTCCTTGAGAAGAACTGATTTTTTAAATCCTATAAATGGTGGATTTTTAGGCTAAATATTTTATACTGATGTATGGTATTTATGAAGTGTGAGAAAAAAGAAAAAACAACAAAAACCAAACTGAACCGAAAACCGTGACCCCAAAACCGTGATACGGACCGAACCGTGGATTTTGTGAACCGTTCCACCCCTACTGTCTGCAGACAGGAATGGTGATAATGGACAATTTTGCAAAACTATGGATGCTGTTAAATGATGCCAGAAATGATAGAGGCAGCTCTGTAACTGGACAAAAACTTTGATCTCCTGCATGAAAATTCAAATGTGCCTCACCTCCAACCACAGCCGAACTCCACACATTTACTTTCTGTCTCAGCACATAAAGAACACTTTACAAGTTGCATTGGTAGTTAAAAATGATATGATATGACACAGATTTTTAACAATTTATTGTATAAAAGCATGTTAAAGTAAGTAATAGTTAATAGTTCAACATGTCTCTTCAAAATTTCTATTGAAGCCTCTCGTGCAGTCATCTTTTATGGAAAAAATAATTTTTTACTTTTTTAGTTGCAGTACCATGACTCGCCACTGGGACAAATGTAGCCGCACAAAAAAACAGCAAAACAAAACATAAAAACGGAAGTGGGCTAACTGTGTAATAGACACACAGCATATTGGCTAGACATGTATGAATACATGTCAATGTCCTCCATCATGAGCAGCTCAGTATTTTTTTTTTAAACACAAATACTGTTATGTAACGTAAATTTTGATGAAATGTCAGTAAGAGATGAAAAAATATAACCAAGCCCAGGCAACACAAATAGCAGAACAACAGGCAGAGAAACTGCATGCCAATAACTGATGTGCTCTCACAGACTTCATTTGTCCAGGACAGATACTTCAAACATCATGTGGTCGTCATTATGTGATGAACAGCGAGTACGAGTGTGTGTTTCTGTCTGTGTGGGGGGGTCTGCCAGTGTGTACACACTGTGCTGCATTTTCATGGGGGAGTAAAATTTAATAATTCTGTACCTTTTTAGGAACATCCTCAAACCCTTGCTCATTGAGGGGGAAAATACATACACACACACACAAAGCACAAAGGCAAATTAAATTGCAGGCTTTAACTCAATTGAGCAGGTTTCTCTCCATCCGCTGTAATGCATCTAAAGCATGTTTTTGTGTGTGTGTCTGTGTGTTTGTGTGTGCTGGTCAGAATCGCACCTCTAAGAAGATCAGTCACTCTGTTCAGTCCTTCAATGACTTTAAGTCACAATTGTACATTCTCTTGTGTGGAAATATTACACTTACTCGACGTAAATTGACGGTAAATCGTCACAGTGGAGTTAAAGCTGTGCCGGGCACCATTTGGAAATCAAGCCAATGGTAAGATGAGACTGTTAGGGAAGCAACTCCGCCGCATCCTCCTCTCCCTGTTTTTGCTCCAGCTCATATTTCATTTTGTTTGTTGTCGCTCTCTCTTTTAAGGACAGTTTACACCATAGATTCACATCGAGATGAAACTGTTGCAGGCAAAGTTGCAGTGGCGTAAACTGGTCCGTCTCGGCTCGATTCAAGCTGGCTGCACTAGTAATGTATGAGGCCAAAAACTATCTTATTCCAAGCTGTGTTCAGGGGCTGTTTGAATTAAGAGAAAGTCAGTATCAGCTAAGGGACACAGGTACAGGTATATTCAAGAAAATAAGGGTAAGGACAAATACCAAAAACAACTGTACATCTGTCAAAGGGGTAAACCTATGGAACAGTTTCGACAAGGAATAAAGAATGTGCACATCAATATACATATTTTTTTAAAAAATGTTTAAATATAAGAAGGTAAATAGTTACAAAAATGAGGCATGAGCTGTTCAGTGTACAAACTATATATGAACCTTGATTTTTGTTGTTGTTGTTGTCTTTGTTGTTGTTTTTATTTATTTTTTCTGTTTCTGCTTTCTGGCTCCATTCAGGGAACAATGGGAGTAGCTGCTCTGTGGGCTTGCACCATGTAGTGATGCAGCACGTGCCAAGCCTGTAAATGTGTTATTTTCCAAAAATGTTTACAGTCTTTTTTTGAACTTTTCTGTTTCTCTACTTTTTTGAGAGTGTAAATACAAGTGTAGATGCCACGTACATTATAGTACAAAGCAAAAAGGGTTGGCAAAATAAGCTATAGCTTCAGCCTACAACTTTTCGGTCTATCGTTTCATTCTTGTTAAAATTACTGTATTGTTTTTAATTTATTGCATTCTTGCTGCTTGCATGTTTCCATGTTCACTCTTTGGAGCTGTTCAATTGAGACAGAAATAAATACTACGCTACTATACTATACCTGCAACACAGCTTGTCAAGTCACTAGAGGCCAGTTTTAAAACGTAAGGCATGTAACTTTCAACAGCCAATCAGCTCACAGCGATGTCACCTAAAGGCTGTTTCAGATAGGATGCGGTGTGTGCTGTGCTCGCCGTTGGGTACAGCACAGATCTTGTAACCAACTTAAATTTTGCTTAACCTGTGCACACGGACAGCAAGTGCAACCCTCTGCAATGTGCAGTTCCGGCCTCGTGGGGCGCAACACAGACACTGAATGGTTTTGAGAGCAGAGGGATGGAGCTTGCACATCCTATCTGAAACCAGCTTAAGCAGTGCAGCATAGAACAGCCAATAGGAATAAATGCTCTCTAAAATGACCTATGATTGACTGAAGTCCTGTCATGGTCTGAATACAGAGAAAAGGAGAGATGCAGAACTCTAGAGTTCTTTCAAACCGGCTGAATTACAATATGTTGAGAGGTTATTATGGGATTTTAGCCCAATAAC
>JAPZDX010000003.1:25692957-25705706 GCA_029783625.1 Naso annulatus | reverse complement strand
CTGCAAAGCGTCGCGGAGCTAGCCTCCATTCAGCGCCCATGTAATCCATTCTGACTGTTCACACTGCAGCGGGCAGTGTGAACAGAAGCGTGAAACTGAAGCGCCAGTTTCAGCGTCTGCTGTATTTTTTCCACGAGCCGCAAGCGCCTTAGTCAAGCTGAACGGAGCAGATGAGAGCAGATCGCACTTGACAGGAAGTCACACAGAGAAAAGGCACAGAGAATCTGGCCAATTTTCAAAATAAAACAAATGTCAAAACTAAACACCCTGTTTAATGATCGTGTGGTTGTCCTGTCTACGTATGCATCTGTCAGTTAACAGAGACCGACACACATACACAAACACACGCACACACATGCACACACACAGAGTTCGATATTTGACGAGAAAGGGGCAGATGAGCAGAGGAGCTTGTTGACCGGCTTGGAGAAATGTGCTTCTGGTGTGGACAGCGAGGTGGCTGCTTGGACGGGAAATGGCGCTTCGCGGCGCATCCGCCTCCGGTATGTCCCCGGCGTGAGTATTTTGGGGTCTTGTTCGTGAGTGATGGGAAGCGGGAGCGGGAGATGGACAGATGGCTTGGTGTAGCGTCAGTGGTAATGCAGGCGCTGTGCTGGACTGTCGTGGTGAAGAGGGAGCTGAGCCAGAAGGCAAAGCTCTCAAATTACCAGTCAATTTACATTCTGTTGCACCAAGTTGGTATGAGCAGAGTCATTTCTTCATCCCAAGACACTTTTTGAAGACCTCAGTGGAAATAACTACACAACCCTCACTTGTGTTCACGAGCTTGTAACCGAAAGGATGAGATCGTAGATGCAAGCAGCTGAAATGAGTTTCCTCTGTAGGGTGGCTGGGCTCAGCCTTAAAGACAGGGTCAGGAGCTCAGACATCTGGAGAGAGCTCGAAGTGCAGTCAATGCTCCTTTGCATCGAAAGGAGCGAGCTGAGGTGGTTCGGGCATCTGGTTAGGATGCCTCAGGGACACCTCCCTTTGGAGAGCAGGAGGAAGAGGTCAAGGAGGAGCTAGGGAGTGTTGCCAGGGTGAAGGATGTCTGAAGTGCGCAACTGAGCTTGCTGCCATGGTGATCTGACCTTGTATAAGCGGAAGACAATGGATGGATGGATGGATGTTATTGATTTGTTTAGTAAATAGCCATAAGCGCGATAAGGTTGAGTGAGCTGGTCATTATTATGAACAGAAGCCATTCAGGCAGGTGCAAAACCATAACACGAAGCATCACACTGGCAGGGTTTTTTTTTTTCGCAATAATGACCAGCTCACTCTACATTATCCCTTACATAATTTCTTGTTATAACAATATACTTATTTCGTTATACTGTGATAGTTTCTTTCTATAACAATAAGTTATCGTATTATAACATGATAAGTTTATTGTTATAACAATATATTATCACGTTATAACAAGAAGTTATCACGTTATAACTATCCTGATCCATTTTTATTTTTATAGCATGGCATTAATATGCCTCTATACTCAATCTATCGATCTATCTAGTAATTTGCACTTTCTTCTCTTTGCTTGAATCTTGTGCTATGTCTTGACCATAAAATCAAGCTGCCAGCAGACAAACAGACGCTGCTGCAGATTGATGTCACTGGTATTGTCTCTGTGTCCGTGCATGCTGCGTGCCTTTGACGTTTCAGCGGAACTGCCCCTTTAACCGCGTGGCCGCACTGCTCATGCTCGGGGCTTTTCGTGCAGGAGTTTCCCCGTCAGAGAGCAGCTGTGGATTGGAGAGCGACAGCAGACAGAGCACAGGGAAGCGCCGCTCCGGGAGAGCTGCGGCTGCCGCATCTCCTGATACAAACCCCAGCGGAGGGCACGTCTTTGTCTGGGAGCACATCCAGCAGCTAAGCAGAGCACGGCCATCATCTACACTCCGTGGTTTTATTTTATCTCCAGGATTACTGTGTTTGACGCTGAGGCAGGATCACACGGTCACGGTCGTGTGTTTACATCGGACGTTGACCACAGTGGAAGTTGTCTGGACTTGAGCGGACGCGGCAGAGCGCGTGGCTTTCTTTGTTTTTGTCGCTCACAGCGGATGGATCCATTTGGAGTTGCGTTTGCGGGTTTTTTAAGGTCAAAAGTGTTTTCATCAAAGTTTCATGTCTTTGTTCTGTCCCGTCGGTTTCTCCACACCGCGCGGCGTGTTGTGACAGTGCGTAATTACTGTTTTCCTGCTCATTTTCCACAGACGTCACAGGTAGACTACCTGAACCTGCCGACACCGCCGCTGATGACAACAGATCACCTCACAGCGTGAAGGGACAGCTCGTGCTCTGATCGGAGCTGCAGCCTTTCAATCAAAAACACACTCCGCGTCAATCATGGATGATGTTTGGGGGATCCATGCGTGCGCCTGGCCGAAGGTACCCAAAAGGAGCGCGAGGGGCGTCTTTAAAACATACCTGGGGATATTTGTGATGCTTCATCTCGTGCTGCATACGGACGCCTCGTCTGTGTCCAAGTCCTGCGATAAAAACTGTTTCTCAGGGAAGTGCATGAACGGGACGTGCGTGTGTGACCACGGTTGGGTCGGGGATCAGTGTCAGCACTGCCAGGGAAGATTCAAGTAAGTTGGAAATTCATATGACATCCACCGCCATGAATTCAGGAGTTCACATCTCCTGCCAGGTTATGGGCCTAATCTGTGTCACTGTGTCGAGCAAAGTCCAAAACTGATATTAGGTGACTGAACTGGTGGTTCCTGTGAGCTGTTTGAATGGCAGGTTGGAGATGTTTATCCACGTGTAGCCTGTAATATCAGTAATCTCACCACTTTTGGTTAGACTACCTGTTTGAGTTCAGAGAGTAAGAGTAAATAACTGGTATGTGTGTCTTTGTGGTAGTTCAAGTGAATTCTTCTGGATGTGACATGGCTCTGTTTCCTGAATGTATGAGGGACAGTTAAAGCCACGGCAAGCCACAGATCAAGCATGTTATGTCCTGTAGACACTTTTACAGCTTGATTTATTATTTAGAAGTGGCTAAAGATGAATTATTTTGTCTGGGTGTTTAAAAAAACAAAAAACCCTGGAGAGAGAGATGCCATACATGACAGTGCATGAGCACATTCAGTTTGTTTATCTGTGCACTAGTTTTCCACTAATATTCCGAATATAGCAATATTCAGAATGTGACACAGGTCATGTAAACAGCATATTCTGGCTGGATATTCCAAATTACTCCTTAGTCCGAATAAAGCATTTTCTGATTAAGACGTGTGATTTGCCGGTATTATTCCTGTTTTAGGAGCTCTCTGTGGACATGAAATGTGTCTTAATTGGGGTTCTTACTGCAGTTTGCAACACAAGGCCTTGTGCCTTTTGATGGCGTCTGGTCAGCATTTTACACTGTAAACAAATCAGATAACAGTTTGCAAAACTTGCAAAAGAGTGACAATAAGAGTTCACCAAGGAAGGAACATTACTGCTGTTTGAAAAGGAAGTGAACTCCTCTATTGCACTTACATAGGATGTGTATTATCACATTAATTGGAGTATGCAGGGCTGCATGTGAACAGGATTATTAGTGGAATATTTCTATTAATTTACCATGTAAACAGCTTAATGGGAATATTGATTTTTTTTTTTTTCGGGATAAGGGCAATAAATGCAGCATGGTGTGCATGTAAACGTACTGACTGAGTGCAAGTAACTGCACAGGTTCAACTGACTCAATTCAAATATAAAAGCAAAATGCTTTTTTCCAAATATGACAACATGTAATTTTAATGCGCAGACTGCTGTCTGCTTCTCAGAGTGAGTGCAGTCTCTCACAGTTTCCTCAGAGTACACACAGGCTTAAAAAGCTGCTTTGGCTTCCAGCGAGCAGTTGCTCTTTAAAAATAAATCAGGATTCAGGAACTGCATGGCTGATATCTGAGTCTGCTTTGCTAGTTTAGAAACCAGGTACAGGATGAACATGGCTGCAATTCCTAAACTTTTTCAGAGGAGGACTGAGACACTTTCAATCTGGCTGAGTGTCACCCGTCACCTTTGTCACTCTGCTAAAACTTGGCAGGGAGAAGCTTCCACCATCAGTCATTATTGACCTGGATTTGTATTTTAAAGAAGTAACATGACTTTCACTTTCAGATTGGGCTAAAAGTTATAACTCCATTTTTTAAAATGCAGCATATTTTTAATGCAGACTTAAGACCTATGTTGTATTTGTGCTGTACAAGCTTTCTATTGCTTTCCATTTTGTTATATATTTTCATTAAGCTGCTTCCTTTCCACTCTTCTCCCTCTGAGGCGTTAATCGTCCCTCATACCCTCCAGAGGGGATGACATTACTTTGTCACATTCACCTGCAGTCTGGTCTGGACAAGTAAGGGCAGAGACATGGCAGGACTTCAGTCTTACGGTGTCTCTCTAGAGGATTGTATCGATTTCTCAGTCGATGTAGTTGTTGTGCAAGGGGTGAACAGAAAGCTGGACAACAGACAAACAAAACGACAGGGATGAGCTTCTTTTCTAGTGGCTACCTAATGGCATCACAGTGTGCATTGATACTGGGTAGTTGTCATATGCAAAACACACATCAGTCTTAATTCTATCTCTGAGCAAGTTTATTATTTGCAGGAAAAATCATCTTGGGATGCATCAGCTCATTTTCAAAGACATTTCAACAGCCATTTTATGCCATGAACAGTGGACAGAGATGTAAAGTCATGGAGAGATGGTGGTTTTCCTGTTTAATTTAATGCAAAATGTGAAAAGAGGAGCTGAACATTATTGGCTGTAAAATTAGTCAGGAAAGAAACAGACATTATGGCCCATGGTGCGGTCTTGACCAGCCTGCCAGTCATTCCCCTGAAAGATCAGTTATCTTAGATTTCTGCTCCTGTGTTTCTCTAACAGGTAGCAGCCTCCCTGATTTCTGATGTTTCCATTTATTATTATGAAGCTCAGATAAAGACAGACAAGATTTGACTTTTTTCAGGTTTAAAAACATAATTTGACACAGCAAAACCACTTGAAAGCTTTTATGGTGAAGAATGTTGAAAAAGTCAATGGGTAGAGAGATTTCCGACCACCTAACTCATCACTAATGATATGCTTCATGACATGGTGCATCACTATTAAGTAGTGGAGATAAAAAGAGGTAGAAGCCACACTGAGCGGGTTAGATGAGACGGTTGTCATCGCGGTTCAGTTGAACCTTGATGACATCTGCAGGGTGAACAGTACTTTTCTGATAGTATGCAACATGAATTATTACAGGCTTTTGCCACTTCTGCCACTGTTGCTCTGTAGGATTTGGGTGACTAGACATTAATTTACTTTTTGTTGTGCAGCACATTTTAATTATGCTCATTATGCATGACATGACAGAGCTTGAGGTTTTCAAACTCCTTAATAGTGTTCAAGTCAAGTATTACCTTTTTCTTGAAGTTCTGATGTATCTGACTAAGTTACACTAAAGTACCTGAAGGTTCTTGTTTAGAGTAATTAAACTCAGATAAAACTGACAGTGTGACATTGCCCAGGCACAGCATATTTGGCTGTTACATGACGTGCTTTGCAACCATGCATGCAGAGTTTTGTCAAGAGCATTTGCTGGTTGTAAACATGAGAATGTCACCTTTCTCTGTCATCCATCCTATACATCATGAACATGGCTTTAGTGCCATTTTCCTACAAAATTTACCTTAAGATGTCATCATGTGTATATAAAAAACGGCTTCTCTAGGCTCTCTAGGTAAACTAAGTTCAATTTAAAGAACAGTTACAGACCTTTCTGCAGGTCACGGTACCTGTACACTGGAGGTGAAACAATACATCAATCTGTATTCCACAGTACGGTGCACACAGGATGGCTCGGGTGCAGAATGGTACGGAGAAGACATGGTATTATTATGCACAGTATAATGTATTATGGCTGATAAACGTAATGTGGAACCAAATTCGTGGACACGAGTTCCACCCGCAAACCTTAAGCAGCAGTAAGCCTTTAGCGAGTTTAGCACATGCTGATTGAGCATTGTACCAAACTCATACCGAAGTGTGACTTCTGTGCACCATTACACCCCTACTGTACATACTTCTACACTCTGTTTGGTTATATTGGATGGAGAAGACTTTGTTGCAGTGCCGAGGTTGATCGATTGAAACCGCTCGCAGTGAGTCTTAGTGATGCACCGTGTTCTGCCCTGTTTATACATCCATGTTTGGGATACAGATGGATTGCTAAACATATTGAAATTAGCTTGCTCTGATCTCTGATCTTCTGTCCTTTCTATTTACCTCAAGAAAACCTGCTTTCATGTTAAGCCAAGTTTATCATATCTCATGCAGGGTTGTGAGCTAGATGAATCTCCCCTTCAACAACCAATATTGTCGCTACACTGCTGTCAGGGTAGTTGTGTTATCCTGAGGCTTCACAGCACTTGTGGCTACATCTGCTGTTTCTATTAGTGAGGGCAGGACAGGAGAGCAGTGGAGCGGGGAAAAGGACCTGTGCTCCAATATCACTGCTGTGCCCTGAAAATACTCAATACTAAAGTCTGAATGGTCACCAGAGTGCAGCTGGGACACACACACACACACACACACACACACACACAGTGTCTCATATCCACACAGACAGATCCAATAAAGGAGAAATAGGGAGTAAGATTCTGGCTATTGATTTAAGGTATTGGTGTTCTGTGTAGTTTTATTGGTCCGCAGTCTCACTCTTTGTTTTCCAAAGCATTCTCTCGTTCTCTGTTTTTTCTTGGCTGCTCTTGCTTTCTTTGTCCAGACTAGAAAACGTCTTGTTTGGTCTCTCAAACGCACACACACACACATTTTTATTGTGAAGCAGAATAGTTCTAGCTTCAAATTACTTATGAGGGAAAAAGTATTTAAAAGCAAGTCCAACATGCGGTTAGGTAAAACTTTTAAAAACCTGTTAGTGGCAGAATTTTCTGCAATATTTAAATTCTTTCTGCATTTGTAAAATCAGTCAGGAATGTCAGGTGTTTGGCAGAATCAACAGGAACCATAAAAGGAAATCATAAAAGTCTGCACACATCCCCCTTCAGGTCTGTCGACTGCAGCAGCAAAGCGTCATATTCTGGTTGAAGCTTTCCATTAGACTAAATCGGTCACCTGTTCATCCTCGTTTAACCTCACGGTGGAGTTGGGGCTGTGAAACACTCAGGGACTGGCGTCACGGTTGCATGTGGCAGTTTTAACATAGTGTTTAATGCAGCACATCAAAGTGAATCTGTTTGCCCAAGGTTTGCTAGTCTAAACCACTGCATTAATCCCACTTTGTCTCTTGCATGCTAAGTGCAGGCAGCCAGGAAAACTTGAGGCAATGGTGAACTGAACTCACACTGATCAAACATTTGGAGTGAGAATCTCCCAGCAGAGATGCACTATGGGGGTTCTGGAAAAGGATGTTGATGGTGCTAATTGACAGAGGAAAGACAGAATAAAATGAAAATCTAGTCTCCCGTTGCTGGCTTGCTGTTGTAAAGCCATCATTCAGTGTGCAGAAGCCACAATGGAGGATTTTGCCTCTCAGACAGCTGGAGCCGAGGAAGCTGTATTTATCACACTGGAGCCTGATAAATGGACTGAGGCGACTCAGAGTTCAGACAACACTCTGCGAGATGGGATTTAAAAATTTACCACCTCTTCAAGTCAGTCAGGAGAGTTACTGTCATGGAAATAATTCACTACCTGTTCGTTCTTTGAAAGAAAAATTTACAGAGTACTTAATTTATTTACTAATTTGGATTATACAGTAATTTTGAATTTAAACCCCTTCCTCAAATGTCTGATTTAAGGCCATTACACACCGGGAACGTCACGCATTAACAAGACGAAAATGCGAAATGCTCTCTGGCAATTATTTCACATATAAACCATTCAGGCTTGCAGAATTTGCGACAGAAACACAGGAATACGAATTTACGTAAGAGTTTCAACAGGTCATTCCAGCCCCCGTGGTAGCCTGCCACAGAGCATCGGCAATGTTAGCCTACAGACAGATAAGTGGCCGCTAGTGGAACTTTTCTGCAAGTTGTTAAATAATCACAGAGATGTTGTTACATTGTGCTGTTTTGATTTTAGTGCTTTCGGCTGTTGCTTTTTTTCAACAGCTGAGCTGAACTCTGGTCCATAGTGCACACAGTGGTAGAAAGACTCCTACTAAAGGCTCCTATTCTTCCCTGTGTGAAGTAACAATAATAAAAACAGTATTTGCCGGGTCGCCAAGGTTGTTATCTGTCTTGTCGGAACAATCCTTTTAATATTATTATCTTCAGTATTGAGTGGGTTTTTGTCCCGCTAGTACTTGTAATTCCTCTTAAAACATGTTGCTGACCATGTAAAACTTCTGCTCTACAGTGGGAGACAGACATGACATTTGTTCCACACAGCCATTGTGATTGGTTGATGTCTTTGTTCACAGTACGAAAGTTCGGAAAAATTGATCTGGATTCGTAAAATTAAAGGATCACTTTTTCACAGTGATATTGGTGTCCTGCGTGAAAATACTCATGCACACTCAGCTGTTTTAAAAATATCATTGATGTGTAAATTAATCGCACGGAAAACTAACAAAAAAACCCCAAAACAAAACGTTTGTAAAGTACAGGTGGGAGAAAAAACTGACACTGCATAATATCGCAATATTTTGCGTGACGATATATCAATTCATAGACACCAAGTATCGATTTTTGCTTTTGCTTTTTTTAAACATAAATTCTTAATAAATGTTGCAAATAAAAACTCAACTTTTTGTTAGATGGTGCTAAGTGCTCCCCATCTGGTGAGTTAATGAAAAGTGCAATTAAAAAAAAAGATACTGAAATTAAATGAATAAAGTGAAACCTTTAACTGATTAGATGAATTAGATGATGACAAAATTTATTTTTGGGAAAATGATTTGCAGTTGAAAAGGGTGAAAAAATTGCAATTAATGTTATTGCAATGCTCATGGTATCTTAACGATACAATATATGGTGACTCAAATATCAGGATAATATCATATTGTGTTGCGTCTAGCGATTCCCAGGCCCAGTGTAAAGGCCTTCAGTCTGTTCACTAATGCTTCGAGGGCAGTTAACATGTTAGC
Organism: Naso annulatus; assembly: GCA_029783625.1. Classification (NCBI taxonomy): domain Eukaryota; kingdom Metazoa; phylum Chordata; class Actinopteri; order Acanthuriformes; family Acanthuridae; genus Naso; species Naso annulatus. Next base: position 25,696,603 of record JAPZDX010000003.1, on the reverse strand, counting down.
CTGGCACCAAAATTCTGCTACATGATGTTGGAGCCCAGTATGGTTCATCTCTCCACATTCATGACCTCTGTATGGGGTCACGTCTCCCAGAAATGAACCCGTCTTGCATAAATCAAACTACAGCAGTGCCCTGGATGCAAACCTTGGACTCTGGTCTCACAATGTTGTACTTTTTACGCTGTCTGTCCACCTGGACCGACTGCCTTATCCCACCTCCGTGCAGTTCCAGCGCAGCACATAGATTTAGTGTTTTTGTTTTTATTTATAGTGTTTAAGTTCTGCAGAAAAACACCATCCTTACAGGACTCAATTATCAAGTGCAGTAAAAATATTCTGTTACCAAATATGGATGAGTAATCATAACAAGTTATAAGTTTCATAATTTGTTTTGAAATGTTGATCAGGGGATCAAATGAAATAAACAGTAATTCACAGGGATGCTGGGCTACAGTAAGACAATCCAAAATGTTTGTTAAGGTAAACTGATCCTCAGTTTTCTTTAAATAAACATCATCAGGCCCATCAAAATTATTTTTCATATACCCAACTGCAACATGCCATCGTGCACTTTGGGTAGGAATGATTTATTTACCTTTCAAGCTGTTTTTGTGTTAAACCTAAAGTGTCCCACATATGAATGCAGAAGTGTGTTTATTCCTGATTGACAAATACTTGCGTAAGTATTGTCAACAGATTAAACATGAAGGCTGATGTTTGTTTCTGATAAACACAAACTGTGACAAGAAAACAGCAGGATACTCTCCTAAACAAATGATATTTAAAAACAAACTCATTATGCTCGCAGTAAATTAAAGTGGAACTATGCATAGTGTAAATATGGAGACCTTGCTGGTGCTGTGATGCGTTAAGGTAAGACGGGAGCCATTCAAGGACAAAATACATGAGTGAGAGACGCGCTGAGTGGAGACAATTTAGAGTGCTTTTCTGACATCAGAGTCATCATCTGCTGACATGAGCTTCAAACTCGTGTGTGTGTGTGAGTGTGTTTTAGGCCTCAGGCGCTGTGCAGTGATGATGACACAGCTCGTGAACTGAAGTTGCCACTGTGCTGTGCTGAGTTGTTGGGTGTGTTTGTGTTTGTTGTGTGTGCCTCTGTGTGTGTGTGTGTGTAAAAAAACGTGAGGGTTTGGGAGGGAGGAGCATCGGACGGCCATCTGTCCAGTATGTGGTAATCCTGCTATGATGAGAGCAAAAGCAAGGGCAGCACACACACACACGCACACACACACACACACACACACACACACACACACACACACACACACACACACACACACAGAGCTGGATTGGTGGGTGTATTACATGAATCATAACCCCCTGTGTTCCTCCTTCAGGCTGGAGCAGTTTCAGAGAGATGGCAGAGGTCTGTTCTTGTGACATTGCCATCATGGGACACTGAGTCCCCACTGACAATCTATCTGTAACTGAATTTGCTAAAAGTCTTCAAAGGGAAATTCTGGCTTTTTTCATATTTTTTCTAAGCTGATTAAATATAACCAGTATTTTCCGTTGTCAGGATGTTTTATAAAGAAGTGGACTTCAGTTGGTGAATTAACTGCATTTACAGTTATATAGTCCTCCTGTAGTCTTAGCAACCATTTCAAAGTGCTTAAAGGAGAGCTGTAATGCTTTCACATCTTTTCTAACCTATAAATGTTGTTACAATGTCGGACTTTCGTGTTAAACGATGCCAGAGTGTCACATAATGAAGTACTGATTTGGGAAGTGAGCCCTGCACGCTGTTTCAGTTGGCTCTGCATGCTGCGTTTTACTGTGTTTTTTAACAGTGTTTTTCCAATGATGTCAATGTGTACTGGGCTTCCCTATATGGGCATGTCAGCTCTGAGCATGCAAGCTCCGTGCACACAGTGCTATGCCTTCCTCCCCTGCTCTGCTCAGACACCGCTGTGCTCTAATCTCTGCGTCATGTATTCCTGTCAGGACTGTGTTCAGTATGGCTTCAACAACATGATTTTTTTTTTCCAGAAATTGATAGTGAGGCTTTATTCACTGTATTTCTTCAACTTGAACATATGAGCTGAATTAACGCTGTGAGCTGTCCCCTCTTGCCATAGTTGTGTTGAAACATGAGAAGCGCATGCTGTAGGTAACATTTTATCAATGTCTTACGTGTGTTCATTTTGTGTCAGTAATCGGACAAAAGGGGTTGTGAGTACAGCGTGTGTGAGTGTGGAGGCACTCACAGAGGAGGGAAAGGAGGAGGAAGAAGCTACTCAGACCGTTTTGAGGGAAGACAGAAAATAGAAGGAAGACAGAGGGTGAGAGGTAAAATTCTGAAGATCTACAGGCTTCACTGTTTGGTCAGTTGTTTCTTGCTGCTCTGCAGGAGTACAAAATGTAAAATCAAAGACCCGAAAATATCTCCTCTTTAACAGCTTGAGTCAACATGTACCCATTCACATACACACACACATGCATCTAAGAAGTGGTGGTAGAGGCTACTGTGCAAAGTAAACCTGCTCATCAGCAGTAAGAACCATTCACACCTACACACTGATGAGATGTGGAGCGGATTCTAAGGGGTGTGAACCAAAATGTATCAACAAAAGCCATGTGGGAGCTGTCATTCTTTTCACTGATCAGAAATCATGTTGGTCCAATCCCCTCTCCTTCAGCTATTCACTAAACATTTGGAATGCTTCATGATTTGTATGTGTTTTTCTTGCTGTTGGGCTTTGTGGTCGTCTGCCCAAAAATCAAAAAAGCGATGTATTTCGTTGCTGCTCCAGGTCAACCCTCGTTTTTGTACTTTTGTTTGTTTACAAAATTGTCCTCAGTCCAAAATGCACAGTGTGGATGGCTACAAGAGCTGGTTTAGCCCAGAAATGCACAATTCTTCCTGAAGTTGTAGTGGATTGAGGTCAGATCACATTCATAAAACAAACAAACCATACCAGAGGTGGCTTGTAACTGGACTGAGACCACCTCTTCAGGCAGGTCTCAGTCTAGTTGTTTTTGGTCTACACCCAAATTTCATTACAGTGTTTGCCCAAACAATCAGCACCAAGGGGGAAAATGAACCAAAATTAGATTCAACCGAACTAAATAGGCAAGTTTGAAAACAAGTGTAACAAACCTCAGTCAGATAGAGGATCAGTGACTGAGGTGCCTTTACCCTTTCTCTATCGCTGAGTAAAGAGAAACGATGGCAGGTTAACAAGCTGGATGCATGTTGTTCATTTTGCTTACAAGAGAAATGGCACCACCAATATGGTTTAACAATAGATCAATAAATAATGATGAACGTACGCTGGGTATCATTAGTAGTGTTGCAGTGCTTGAAATTGCTCTTGTCTTATGACCAGTCTCAAGACGACACAAGACGGTCTTGGTCTCGGAATCAAACGCATTTTGACTCAGTCTTGTCTTGACATTGCGGAAACGGGATTTGTAATCAAGACCACAACAGATTTATTTGTTAACATAATGGCTGTGGTTTGATGTAAAACTTTCCTCTTCAAATACAGCCAATAATGTAAGTCACTTGTAGTTAGAATTTTTGACTCGTCTAAGTTTGGCTACCTTAATCACAGAGAGTTCATATGCCAAACAACATACAAGAGAAAACACCTGGCAGAGTTCAGGTTCTGCAAGACACTGTGTA
>JAPZDX010000003.1:25552788-25564189 GCA_029783625.1 Naso annulatus | reverse complement strand
AGTAACCAAGAATAAAATATGAACCCAAAAAATGAGCATAATATGGCCTCTTTAACAGAAACAGATCACTGCTGTGTTGGTCAAAGGTGGGTTGTTAATGGCTACAGTAAATGGTTACAAAAAAAAAAAATTCTATTGCTGTTTGAGGCGATGATGATAATAATGATGATGATGATAATGATGATGATGATGATGATAATGATAGCTTTCAATGTGAACCAGGTCTGGAAGAAAAACACCTCTGTGTGGTTGACTTGTTTACCTTGTTCTCCACCAATTCTGACTCCCAGAACTTAAAAAAATCACTAATTGTGTTTGTTTCACAAATTAATTTCACATTTAATTTTTCTAGTCTTTGCAACAATTTCAGTTCCGCTTTGTTTTTAATTAGTTTTTAATTCAACTGGTGATTATTTCTGTGCCTACACTGTAAATGACATTTCTTTTGGGAATGGTAAAGTTGCACAAGCAATCAGTAAATAAGAAAATAGAAGAACTGCATCTGTTCATTATAATAAGATACTTTAAACACACCAATACTATTCATATAATTACTCAAACTTGGTGTTGGAGAAGCATCAGTTTGTCAAACAATGCCTCTTGTGCCTGCTCAGGGCATTTTCTAAAATATATTTATTTAAATTTGTTTGATGTAACTGATGAAGTTTCTCTAACTTTGCTCCCTTTGAGACACTCTTAAGATAAACTACTCTTAAGAATTTTTACTTTATTTCCCCTCTAAAAATTGTTCAGTAGAGTTTACATGTTATCTGCTTTTAATGAGGACAAAGGGCTTTTAAACACTGGCAGAGAGCAGGCAGCTTTTAAAGGTTTGACATGCAGTGATCTGCTCAAACTAACAAAATTAAAATGAAGTGTGATGTTGAATTTTTTAAATGCATTTGTGAAGATGTTAGAATGAGGGAGGTTAAGCATATGTATGCTTGCTTCATTATCATCATCATCATCATCATGGTCCTCATCATGTACTTCTTTCGGGAGCTGTCTCTTTGCAACATATAGTCCTGACAGGGCGTTGAGCATAAACCATTCTGAAAAGTGTTTTGCAAATCTGCTATCACATTTAATGATCTGTGAGTTTTCCAATGTCTCTCCATCAATTATGCAGCACTGGATTAAATCTCCAGGCGGCAGCCACACACACTAAATATTCACGCTCCGACTTATGATCCATTAAATTGAAGTAGACTTTTAGTGGTGATATTTTAAGATGACTGTCATGCTTGGTGTGGGTGTGTGTGCTGATGGATGGAGTCAGGAAGTGACAGAATGGAGAAATTAGGGGAGAGTCAAGACAGGTTGGCAGCCTCGTGTACTGATGCTGAGACTCGTACAGTCACCATGTCCAGTGTTGAGAAGATGGAGACTGCCTAATTGACAGATTGAGGGAGACGAACAGCATATCTGGAAACATGTCGAGACAAAAAGCAGAGGAAAGATGGACTGATGGATGGAGAGACGGAGCAGAATGATAAACGGGGAAGAAGACAGTTGCTGCTCGATTACATAAGCGTTAAGTTAAAAACTAAAGGGCAAATTTGAAAGTGAAATAATCTTGGAGACACGATATGATCCCTTACTGTGAGGCTTATGTTGAGCAATTTGGTTTATAAATATGTATAATATTAGCCTTACATTTATCTTTTTTATTTTGTTTTATCTTCCCCCGAAGAGACTTGAGGGCAAAATGCATCTGTAAAAAAATATAAAATAAATAAAACTGTGCAATGAAGGGAGGGACTGTTTAAAAATTTAACACCGAAGACAAATGTATCCTCAGACAGATCAACTTCATGATATCACAAAACCACAAAAGCACATAAAACAGTCATATAATTGCAATGGGAAGACAATTCTAAAAACAGCACTAAAAAGCAAGAGAGACCATTGAATTGTTCTTTATTTTAGTTGAACAGAAAACAAAGCACTGGATGTTATCGGATGGGAAACAGAAGGTTTTTGGTTCAATAACGCTTCTTTTCTGGTTGTTTTTGTCGACCACAGGGCGTCACATCAGAGCTCGTATTAAACGGTCAGTGACAAACAAGGTCAAACTTGAAAATGATTGATTGCAGCAGAGAAATGTGTGAAACCTGAGTTGGTTGTATTTTGTATTCTGCCACTGTGGCCTGCTTAGTCCAGGGCTGCTGAAAGATTAGCTTGTATGTGACGCTTCAACCACTAAAATATTGCCAAATTAATTTTTATCTGATGTGTTTTTTGAAACCTATAATAATAAAAGTATTAAAGCTCACAATATAATTTGGTAACACTTTGCTTAAAGCATCCATCTATAATGCATCATGAACATACTTATAATGCGGTATAACGCACCTATAGTGCTTTATAATCTGCATTACCACATATAATGCATTGTAAGTGTGTTCATATTGCCTTATAATGTGTTACAGGTGTTCTTCGTGTGTTTTAATGCATAACCTGAGCAGTTTTTAACATTGTAGCTCAAACTTTTTCTTTTTGGCTATTCATGGCACATTTCTACTTTTCTGTATTTTTCAGCAATGCAGTGGCATTTCAGCCCTCAGTACTAATTTTTATCTCTCAGCTTTGACATTATTCAAGTCTCAAGTTCTACCTTTAAACTATCAAGTAGCTGAAATTTCATCCTCTGACCTCAATAAAATCCTGCTACAATTCAGCCTGTTTTCCATTTCAGCTTTAAGGTTTTTCAGCAGTGAACTGTATCGCATTTTAGCTTCAAGATTTTTTTTTTTTTAGCAATTCATTTCACATTTCTGCATTTTCAGCAATGCATTGGCATTTCAGCTCTCAGCATTCACACTGCATTTGCAGCTGGAAATGCAACTTTTTCTGGCTCTGACTGGAATCATTATTTCAGGCTTAATCCTAAACAGCTTGTATCATCACAGTAATCTGGTGTGTATAAATGTTGGTGCTCATTGCAGAGCATCCTGCACCTCATTATGGGTCATTTGTCCATCGATTGCTCCCTTCATGTGCGTTTCCCATTAATGCTGCATTATCAGAGCTCCATATATCTGCTGGTTGAAAGGTGATATGATAATTACCACGATGAGGCTGAGCTTGCTGCCATGTCAGACGCACTCCTGTGTAACATGAGAGGCACTCCGCGTTCGGTCCTGTGACCTTGGTGGCTTTTGACGCCAGAAATGAGGGAGGATGAGAAATTGTCCTGAGAATTGGTAATGACCCGGTCTGATATGTTTGATCTAGTAGACTTGCAAGCACACAAACGCACATACACACCCCCACACCCCCACACACACACTTACAGGTGCACACACACACACATGTACAAACATGGGGGATGAAGGGAGAGAAAGAGACAGAGAAGGAACACCCAACAGCAACAGATCTGAAAACAACTGGCCACTCCAATGACCCTATGTGTCTTTTTTCCTGAGAATGCTAAAACTAATGATGACTGGCTGCTGTTAGTAGGAATAAACAAAGTAACATTAAATGGGTAAACCTCTCAAAAAGGCTTGAGGAGGAGAAGGACAGTGTATGTTTGGTCTTATAAAATTTGCCAATTCCATTACATGCTCACAATCACGCCAGAAATTTTCCATTTCTTGGACCAAAACCAAGTGGTTTTACATTCTTTTTTAATCCCTAATCAAAGTAAAGCGAATTAAAATATGTTTAAATGATTCATGTGGAGCAGTGGGGAAAGAAATTACAAATTATTTTGAAGGTTTTTAGTTTAAAAACCAAACCACGACTCAGTTCGTTTTAACAGCTGCAACAAAGACAAAAGCAGACTTAAATCGTTCTCTAGAATGGGTAAGAGAACGTGTGTAGAGCAGTTAATCTGAAGTTAGGACTGTGATTCAGTGCTGTAAGAAAATGTATAAATGGTCCTTTAAAGCGAAATGTCCTCATCCAGCAGGTCAAAAAACTAGACAGAAATCCATGGAAGCACACACACACACAGTGAATGCAGACACACACTCTAATGTGAGCTGTGTGTTTCCCTGGCGGCGTGCTGACGTCAGCGGGGAGTGGAGGGCTGGTTGAAAGGCACGGGGAGGTGTTGGGATCGGCCGTTCTGCTGGAACAGATTTTGATTGGTTCTGTCACGTTAACCTTGCACCTTCGTCCTCGCTCTCCTGTACTCACCGTCACAACACGACATTTAGCAGAGTGTTCCTGGTTCCCCTGCATGTTGGGGCGAGTTACAACATCAGGCTGGATGTTACTCCGGACCCCTTTAGCAGATTATGTCAACCACAGAAAAGGATGGAAAAATGTCTTTTAGAAAAAACAAAAGCAAAAAAAAATTAACTTAAAATTTTAGTGCTTTAAATTTCAGACTGTTTGAGTTTTACTTCTTTTATGACATCCAACATTTGCAGATGATTTATTATTATTAATATTGTTATTATTTTAGGGGAAACGTCAACTATAAAAGACTCTCTATATAATCTATATAAATCATTTTTTTAGTGTGAACAGAAAAGTTATGTGAGAGCACATGCTTTTTGTTTCCACTCTTTATGTTTTAGAGATGCTGAATTAAAACTGACAGCAGGAAACAAAACACACTTTGTTTGTTTTACTCATTTGTAATTTTTGTCAAACAGCACACATTTTCTTTTCCTGTCCGCCTCAATCTGTCTGCATCTCTAACCTCTTTCTGTAAGTCCCTTCATGCTTCACAGCCTATAGACAGGCTGATTAAAAGCCCTCTGTCAGAGGTGAGCGGCCATTTTGTTTCAGAAAAACCCAGGGCTGCGATTGGTTGGTTGATTAGATTTGGAGCTCAGTGCACAGTCACTTATTTATCCTCTGTGCTGCCATCATTAAATAGGATGCCTCTCCTAATCAGATATCAGACACACGCACACACACACGCACACACACATACACACAATTTGATGCATCTCATCAAGGCAGTATTATGTTTCATAGGACAGAAGAGAGTGAAGACTGAGTGCTGCCCACTTAAGTGGACAGGAAGTCAGCAGCTGTCATCAGCAACATCAGGGCAGTTTAGGTTGTGGTGGAAATACATACCGAGGTTTGTGTTGGGGCTGGTATAGGGCATTTGTAATAAAATATGGCACCCAGTGCATTTTGTGATCACCACCACATGTCTTTTTAGGGCCAGCAAATTAATTTTGCTAAAAAACTTTCTGATCAACCAGAGACTGTAGGTTAAATTTCAAATCTCCGTACCATGTTTAGGATATGAGAAACTGATAGAATTAATGATCTAAACTGCATCACATTTTAAAGGTGGAGTCAGTAGAATTTCACTTAAAAAATGTACACATATACAAAAATAATGCTGCTCAATCATCACTTCTGGGCCTTTATAAATGTGTGTTTATGTCTGTGTAACACACCGCCCTCTGCCTGTATTTTGATGTTTTGGTATCTTCGGGACGTTTCTGGGTGGGGAGGGGCTTTGTACCCCCAGCACATGACAGCCCACAGGTGAGGTTGAGAGCACCTTGGAGCACAGCGACTGGATGCTGTCCGGACAGGAGAAAGTAAGAATGCGGACGTAGTGCGATGAAAAGGAAATATAGCCCTATGAGGATAGAACAAGCGGATAAAACGTGTTCCAACATGTTCTAAATTATCAACTTCTCCATTAAGCAAATGTAATATTGCTGTGTAACTTAATGTGTAACGTTAGGTGAGCAGTGTAACAGTACTCATTTTAAACGCTAAGTTATGTTACTTCGGGTGTGTTGAGCCAGGAGGAGGGTTTTCACATTGAATGTTGTTTTTACAACAATTCAACAAACTAATGCTGCTGACTCCACCTTTAACATTCTAGAAAATTTGTAATATTCTCAGCTGGAAAGAAACGGCTCAATAATGTTAAAAATAACTTTATGACAGAAATATAAATACTTAAATTGCTGCTCGAATGTAAAACCAAAAAATAGTTTAATGTCACATTGTGTTTGTGATTTAGGAAATTGTTTGAAATAGTGTGATGTGATGTTGCAGTAGTGCATTAACATGGAGACATGGAAACAATAAATTTACAGATTCCGCGGTAACCACAAGTCATACAATAAATGAAAAGTATACTAATGTAACTTAAGTGCCAGAAGGAAGGTTTTCTGGCTGCTCTGGGATTATAACATGCTGTGTTTTCACTGCAGTTTGTTGTTCTTCATTGAGCTGCAGACTGATGCGGAAGTGGAATCTTAAGCACCTGTTGAATAGAGCTGCATCTGTGAGCTCTCCTAACAAGTGCACACATACGGCAGAGCTGGACTCATTTGCATAGACTAGCATGTAGGTGGAGACAGCACTTGGCAACTGCATCACTTTGGTCATTAGGTCCTCATAAAAATGCAAATGAAGAGAAACAGTGTGTTGTAAACAGTTTTAAGTCTCTGGAAAATTCACAACAAGATTTGACAACATGCTGGTGTTAACTTGTGTGTTGAACATCACTCCTTATTCTAGAAATAAGACCATGAGATGTGTTTACTCTTGAGTGCATGTGCTCCTAATCCAGTCGGCAGAATAAATGCTGGAAGTGTATGTTTCTGCAAACCTCAAATAGGTTGCAACTTCAGTTTATTTTACTTTCAGTTTTTAAATTACTGCCATGACAACAATGTCATAAGGTCTGTTTAAAATTAGGGACAAAAAACATAAAGTTATATTATTAACTAAAAAGTTTCTGTAGAAATGGTTTAAGTGTGCCTGATCCTATGTTCACATATCCCTACTGTGTGCATTCGAAGCCCTGTGACACTGAGTCTGAACCCTGTTGACACAACTTAGTAAATGGCTCAATATTTCCTTTTCTTCGCTGCTGCCCTGGCATCTGAGATTTTCTCCATTCTGAATGGCTTCAGGTCACCATGTTTTATCAACCCCCAACCTCACTTGCGTGCTCTCCTTTGCTGTGGGAAACACACCCACTCTCCACCCAGAAGCATCCAGAGTTAACCAAAAAATCAAAATACAGGCAGCTGGTCACAGCTACTGCAAATTCGCGCTTGTCTTTAGGAGTAACTGTCCACCCAGTCCGCCAGTGGTTATATCTGCAGCAGTTAAATGTAGTGTTACAGTACGTTGTTACATCACAGTTGGGTGTGGTTCACCTGACAAGCCAGATGCTCTGTTGCACAGATTCGTCTGGGAACCCTCCATTGGGAACTATTTGAAAAAGGGCAGGCACTTTGAAAAAACACTTTGCAGGTGATTGGACAAACCATCTGTCTGTTACCGTCTATCGGACACTGACTTCAACCAATCAGATCAACAAACCTTAGTGCCAGCCGAGCCACTTGGTAAATCAAACCTTTACCGAAGTCAGTCAGGAGAGGAGTGAAAACATCATTCAGTGTTGTGCTTTGCTCCTCTTTAAACGAAGAAATACTCCTCAGTTCTGATAGAACAGATGCTGTCACCCCATCTACAGGAACCGCTGTCATTGTTCGGCACACCTAAAACCACACCTGTAGCTGCCAGTAGACCCTCCTCAGGAGATGCTGATTGGCCTACAACACACTTGGTCCTTTCTCAAATCCCTTAACGTGGTGCCTGGCCGGACTGGTCAGCAAACAAGAGAAATGTAAGCTAATGTGATCAAGATGGGTTTAACCAGGCTAGAGTGTGGTCACAAGTTGCACTGACCGCAATGTATAAGAGCGAAAGCCGACCCACAGAGGCCTGGTGTGGACTCAGTGGAAGAAAAATCGCTGCTCCCTCAAACAGCTGCAGCTGTATCTGGTCTTCTCGACACGTCTCTCTCTGCCTTCAGCTCTGTGTGAGGCGCCTGCAGCTCTGATGAGGATTAAGGAAGATTCCTGCTGCGTTATTTTTACCCACCATCATCTTCTTTTCTGCTCCCCTCTCATCATCATCTCCCATCCATCCACTCATCTTCTACCTTAGCTTCTCTTCTCCTTTTCATCTGTTTCATCTGTGTCACACTCCTGCTGATCCCTCTTTTCTGCTGCTCTCCTTTCTCCGTCTCTCCATTCTTTTTTCTTGCCCTTCCCTTATTGATTAGCCAAACACTTTCTTCCATTCCTGGTTTTAACAAGCAGCCCAGAGTTCAGGGTTAGGGAAATTAAAGGCTCCTGCTGCTGTCACAGATTGTGGGCTTGTCCCTAGAGGGCCACCACAGGCCCTCACTAATGACTGGACTGTAGAAGAGGAGTCCTTGGAGTCCTCTTTACTTGATTCCCCTCACGCAGTCCCTGTCTCTCATTCTCACACTCACCCCTTTGGTAATTGCAGTTTAAGCTGCAAGATTAAAAAAATAATGCTCCTGAGCAGGAAGTTGACGCATGATCTCAAAACAATAATATTCTACAGAAAAGGAAGCTGCTATTAATGTAGGTTTTATTTGTGTATGCTAAAAAAAACCTCCGATTTGTAGTCTTTTTCTGACCCTTTTTTTCCTGCAGCATCAGAATCAGCTGTGTCAGCAGTTACAGTCTTCACACTGTGTTGCAGAAGCTTTAATCTCCACATTAAACACTTGGTTTATTACATTACTAACATTTATCAGTCCATTGCAGTCATTTAAATCTTGGAGGTGAATCTTTTAAAGGATTATTTTTCAGTGAGCTCCTGGTGAAGCAAACACTTCAGTTTATTGATCTGGATTCATTTCCTGGAAGTGTCTTGTAACTAAGATGATTGTAAAATCTTGGAAACCTTTTTAAATGGAAAGCATGTTTTCAAAAAGCATCAGAATTGAATGGTTTAGTAAAAATGGCTGTAGATTAAAGCTGAGCTAGGCAACATTTGGAAATTAAGCTAGCTGTTGTATGAGACTCCAAAGGAAGCAACTCTGCTGCACCCTCTCCTCCCTTTTTTTGTTCATGCTTGCATTTCATTTCGTTTGTTGTTGCTCTCTTTTTTAAAGCCCAGTTAACCCCTAAAGATTTATGATGATTCAAAACGGTTGCAGGGAAAGTTGCAATGAAGTAAAACTTGTCCGTCTCAGCGCGACTCAAGCCGACTGATCGTGTCACCTGCAACTCAGCTTATGAAGTTGCAAGAGGCTAGCTTTAGAACATAATGTGTGTCATTTGTTTTAACAGCCAGTTAGCTTGAAGTGACATCACCTGTCGCTAAGAAGTGCAGCATAGAGCAGCCAATAGGGACACGTTCTCTGAAATTACTGTAAGTGGCCGAAAATACCCAGTCGCAGTCTGAGTACAGAGCCAAGGAGAGGTGCAGAAGTCTAGTGACCACCTTGATTACAAAATAATGAAAGGTTATTTTGGAATTTTAGTGCAATTAGACCAAAAATAAACTGCCTACCCCAACATTAAACCCTGATAACGTAAGATATTGTCATAAAGTTGTCAGTTTCAACTATCTAAATTGTGACATTGTGCATCAGTCCTTGCCTCTGATATGGAAAAACTCAAACGTACATGTGAAAGTAGCACGAGTTTAACAGTGCACTGTTTTTTTTTTTGTGTTTCAAATCAATTCTGCTGAGAGACAATTTAATTTGTTTGGACCAAACAAACAAAAACATATCCTGTGAGAGGACCATAGCCCAGATTTACTGCATCTATCACACGATCTCAGTAGGGATTGAGCATGACACATTTTACATGTTGATGATGATTTTTGCATTCTGTGTGTACTTGCATACACAGCTTGTGTATGTGTGTGTGTGTGTGTGTGTGTGTGTGTGTGTGTGATGTAATACTGTCAGTGTGTTGGTGGCTCTGCAGTGGTGTGGGTCAGGAAAAAAGGGGTGGGATCTAAATAGCTTATTGATTATAGCTGTTTTTAACGACTGCAGTTGTTGTAAATTGAAATGATGGCTGTTGGCTGGAGTTGGTTCGGGACTAGAAAATGTGTGTGTGAGTGTGTATGTGGGAGAGATTATTTAACAAGCATGTCAGAGTCTGTATTAGTACACTATATCAAATATAATGTTTGCAGTTTTTTCACTGTTTGTGTCTCACCAGTTATTATTTTTTGCATTTGTTTTTGAATGTTTGTCCTTTTTCTTATAGCATATCTACATTTATGTGTGTGTGTGTTTTCTTTCTGAGTCAGTGTATGCGTGTTCAGTACCTCTATAATAAGTCTTTATATTGTCGGGGAGTAATGATGTAAATTGCTGCATTGGAGGCCTGAATGCTTTTCTCCCTGATGCTGTATTAATGCTGCGTCCCTCCGGACCAGAATCAGCTTTTCCGAAGGTTTTTTCACTGTCAGGCCTTTTTACCTGCTGCGCAAATAACGGTAAACCTCTTAAACCCATTCTGCCCCATTTCTTTCTCTCTTCTCCCAGCTAGTCTCAGCGGAGTCACCAGAGACAAAGATACAGCCTCTCTCACTATTAAGGCCATTTAAAGTGTCTTCGCCTTAAACATACTTGATATATTGCTTTAAAATGCATTGTGATGCCTGTAATCAGTGTATTTTTACTCTATAGTTCCTATAGTCTGAGCTGCATTGCTGCTCAAGCATTCTACTGATTTTAAAAACAGATGTTTGAATTTGGAAGTCCACCTACACGTTACATGCTAATTTACACATCAGTGGCCTGAGCTGCAAAACTAAAGTTTAATAAATAAAAATGCAGGAACTCAGAGCCAATTAAAAATATTCATGTGCCTGTTTACGTCTTGATGTAAAAATGCCAGATAGGAGCTCCTTAGTCTGTGACATTAACTCATTACTTCCCTTCATGAACAAGCCAACTGTTTCTGTTTAACATGAAATGAAGCTGGAGTTGTTGTTTTTTTGTTTTTGTTTTGTGACAACTGTATGCCCCAGTTCCTGGAGGTTTCTAGACTAGAGACTCCGCCCGCTCCACTGAGAAGACTTTATTCTTGTGGTCTGACATTGCGCTGTGAAACTGTTTGTCTCCTGTTTTAAAAGGTGATTATCCAGTGAGCTGGGGGGTGGGGAGCCATGGGACTAAGCTGTCTGTCGAGAAATATCTGTCATGTGGTGTAATGGTGGTACTATGAGTTTAAAAAAATGCTGAATTTATACATGGAAGAGTAACCGGATACAGTTGACCCTTTGCCAAGCGCCGCCCTCCGATGTAAAAGGGCCAATCAGAGCGTAGCATTTGCCAGCTCTAACTGTGGTCTGACAACTATACAGCTGTGCTATGCTGAAACTGATGCAATCTTTTCAGATTTTTATCACTTTCAGGCTGGTTGTCTGGATTTACATTCTTTACCTTTCCAAAATCAAATGCTGAAAAGTGTAACGTAATGCCCTGGGCAAAACTGTTCGGCGTCCTCATTCCCTGTTGAACTCCTCACAGTTTAACAAGCACAGCTAACGTTACGTCTGTTTCGGTAACCTTTCGATAAACATTGAGACCATATTACATTGTTAATAGTGGATATAAGCCGGTTAATTTGAGTTACTTATAGCTATTAAGAGCGCAAGCAAG
>JAPZDX010000003.1:25541978-25552688 GCA_029783625.1 Naso annulatus | reverse complement strand
CTTGACCAAAAAGCCCAACTCTACATGTAACGTTAATATACAAAGAGACGTTTCCTCCCCTTGTCCTTAACAGGTCCTAAATCGTTCTGAGGGTCCTTGTTTGTTTTATAAATAAAGTGAAACACAAGTCGAAGTAGCTGCACTGTGAACTGTAGGCTTTAGCACTTTATATTCATAACTGTAACCTGTTTTCACTGCTGAGTCAGTTTATATATCATTGAGAGTGTAAATATCACTCAAAGGCTTATTGCAGACCTTCTGTTCGCTTCCATCTGAATTCACTTTTTTGAATTTCCAAAAATTAGGCAATATTTAACCAGGGAGTGGAGTTAGTTACAGTGCGAGCTCTATGCTAGCTCCGACAGCTTGACAGACATAGCAACAGTAACCAAGAAGGGCGTGGCTTAGCGAAGGGTCCATTGTCCTCGATCCACCTTTGACTTTAAACCTACATGGCTTGCTGTGTCTTAGAAGCACCTCACTCTGCTTTGTGCATCATTCTCAAAATGCACATCCTCCTCCAGCGAAATCGTAAACAAGACATTGTTGGCAGTAAGCCTTTTAACAGAAAACTCTGCTCTGTCCTTTTTTAATACATGGCAGAAAAGTAAATGGAAAATCAATTATGTCAGTAATAAATAATCCACTTACGAGAAAGGTAAACATTAACAACACTGACTTATCAAGAGGTTTTTTTAGCTGAGGGCCAAAACTTTGCTGTGGAGCTACAGAGATCATTTCTCATACTCAGGTAGAAGTGCAGGTGCACACAGACAGTAGACACAGATAACAGATTTATATTTTAAAGCATGAGATAAGGTGAAAGGTGAGGAACAGATTCATAGTGAGTTGTGAGCAATGTGTGGGTGTGTTTGCTGATGAAACAAGTAGAAATGTGTTTTAACACTCCAACTTAATTTTTATTGGTGCATTATGCAGTATGTATACTTTTTGAACTATTAAAAAAAAATTGTTTGTGCTGTCTTTGCTGTATGCCCCCTCATCAGTTGATACTGAAAGCATGTGTGCTATTTTCATACAGTAAATTCAGTCCGATAGATTTGATTTCAGTTGGGCAGGTTTTCAATTGTTGTCATGTTGTATCCAGATGTTTATCGCACTCTCACCTGTCCCCTGTAAACCTGCTATATATAAAGTACAACCTCACTGCAATAGACTTTCTTGTGCCAGCATTTTGGTCCAGGATTAACACAGCAGTGACAGTCCAGGCAAAGATCAAATTCCCAACAAGAGACTCTTGAAAAAGTACTCAAGACTAGTGGCCAACATCACTGTAAAGCATTGTGGAAACTGCAAGTTAATTTTGTGGATTGTCCCTAGTGGTGAAAATTGTTTCTGGAAGAGTTTAAGGAACACCAACATAATGCGATTAACCTCCAGTATATTTGGGTGAATGCAGATAAGTATATAGTTTAAAATAACAAAACATTAAACTCGCAACTATCTGCATGACTTCATAAGTTTAGGACTATATGGCAAAATCTTCCTGTTTCTTTTTTTTTTTTGTGATTTGAGTGAATTGGCCCTTTTAAGTAATCCTGCAGGATGTCTGAGACAATATGTATCAGATCTGTGGCTCAGGACAGCAGAGGGCCACACACTGCACCAACAACCCAGCAGAAAACACAATGATGGATGTTGCAGTCAGAAGATTTAGTGGTGCTGTAACATCCAGCAGGTTTGCCAGAGTTCAGCTGAACAAAGAGCTGCAAAATACTCAGAAGGCTCGAGACTTTTTTCTCACGAGCTAATCGTATTGTAACCTACACACCATATGGAAGGTAGCATGCTTGTAGCTTGCATTCTGTGTGAGTGCGTGCGTGCATGCGTGTGTGTGTGTGTGTGTGTGTGTGTCAGACAAGGAGATGGAGAACATGTGAGAATGTATCTGGCAGAAATAAAATAGTTGGCCTTACGTAAGAGGTCTGAATTTTGGCCGTAGGTAGGAAAGATGTTCATGCACAGTTGTTGCATCAGTTTCACATGATGCTCTGTAACATGTTTGAGGAGGCAAGGTTATATAAGGGCTGTATTTTGTCAAATGCATCGTTGGTTCCTGTGTGCTAGACAATATCTGTACACTACTGGTATAAAACACAGTAATTAAATGTGTATACTATAATAAAATACCAGAAAGACATTTATTGAATTAAAAACCAGCATCATCATCGACCTCTGGCTTCACGCATTTATATCTCTTACCTGCATAATTCCTGGTTTCTCTGTGCCATGTGGAAGAGATTGAGATTGTAGACTGAGACGTACTGACACAAAAAAGCCCTTGACTTTATACATCAGGCAGAAAACAGAAATTTAAAAAAAAAAAGGTCAAACTAAACTGAAGGTTTGTCGCTCTAGCTTTAGTAGGTGTTATTAACTGTGAATTGTGACTTTAGCATGCACACAAAGAAAATAAATCAAGCACCAATGCTTGCAAACATTCAGATTTGTTGCTTTTGAAGATGTCATGTTAGACCATAGGAGTAATTTTCATGTTTGATGTGTGTTACAGAAATACGCAATAATGAAAAAAGCTGATAGTTTTACCACATTGTTCATAAACATGACCGATGTAAAGACATTTTTTACAGCGTATAAAAATATTCATAGCTTGTTTTGGTTTATGTGGAAGACAGATTTTTAGATTTCCCATATGTGTTCAAAGCATATCTTTTCTTACACAGTCTTTTCCTGTTTGGTCTTTTCAGATTGCTTTCTCTCAGCACAACAGCATCATGGACCTGGTGCAGTTCTTCGTCACCTTCTTCAGGTGAGTTTTTCCTGTCATATTTACTGTATGTACTGTGTTTGCTGCAGAGCATCTGCTGCTCAGTGGTACAGTTCCCAGAGGCTCTTTGCACAACTGGGCCACAACATGAGCTCATTGACTTACAGTAGGTGGCAGCAGCCTCAGGCGGGACACTAAACCTCCGGTAGCTTTGGCGATCTTGTGCATTTGCTCAACAGCACGGAGCAGAGGTGTGTGGCAGGTTGTAAGTGTGTATTGGGCTGCTTGGAAAGAGCAAGAAAAAAAACACTTCTTACATTCAAGAAAATTAGCAATCCACTTGCAGTGATTTCAGCTGCATTCAGACCAAAAGCGGTATCGTGTGGCCTGATCATAATGGATCATATTTTAGGTCATTGCTTCAATTGCATTTTTTGCACTAAGTACACAGTCCGCTTATAATAGCCGGTTAAAAGAAGGGGGCATTGGCCTCTTTCTGTCATTGAGTACAGCTGATATAACCATTTTTGCTGCACTATATCAGTTGTAAAGTTCCTACACAGGTTGGAAAACTTAACGACATCCTGTCTGCGTTCATATAATCATCCGAAGTTCTGTGTCAGCCACAGTTAGCGTTAGCTAGTAGTGTCATGAGGAAGGTGGACTTGTTATTTCCTTGCATTAATGACTTAACATTGTGTCTGTGTTCATAAGATAATTCTGTGGTGTGTGAAGTTCTGTTGTAGAAGCTCCGTAGTATTCACACACAGAAAAAGTTGTTTTACATATTACATTTATCCTCGGAGTCTTAAAAAGCCTAAAAAAGTCTAAAATCCCCAAATCTTCATTTTAGGTCTTCACTTGTCTTAAATTGTCTTTTTTAAGTCTTAAATACAAATTTGCAGGTCTTAAGTAAAAATTGACTAACGTTACTTTTACAAAGTTACAAAGTTCAGTCTCACTTTTATTTTAAGAAATGTTTAGATTACGCTATAACAAAACTACAAAACCGAACAAGCATGGAACCAATAATCACTACTGTTAATTGCAGCCTGGTCACAACACACCCAGTATGCGGGCTTAGCTGGCCAGGCAGGAAGATGAAGTTGGCAGAGACAGCAGATGAAGCAAAGCTAGTGTGAAACGACGGTGTTAGCAAGTATTTACTTAGAGAAACAAACCCCAGTGTTACTTGCAGTTACTTGCATATGATGGGTAAGTGCAAGTTTAATTATAGATGGTTAGAGGACAGTGAATTCAGTGCGTGGTTGAAACCTGCTGAAAATCAATATGAAGCCTGCTGCAACTTGGGTAAAAAAACTGCTGCAACTTGGGACATTGGGTATAAAATCATAACAGTTGCATGCAAAGTCTGAAAAACACAAAGCGGCTGTAATTGGGCAGCGGCAAACGCCCGCCATCGACCAGTATTGTCGCACATCAGGTGCGGGAGCTTCAAAGTCCGGCCCCAGCACAACCCACTCTGCAACTCCTCCGCTGAACGACCCTCAGTGTTTGGATCCACATCAACATTGAAAGCGGAGGTGCTCTGGACATTACACACAGTGGCTAATCATCATTCATATAACAGCGATGATGGCATCAATAAAAACCTTTACGTGTGTAAAGGACAAGATGGCTTACATCACGCGATTTGGACTGGCAGACTTCATTAAGAGACCTCATCTCCAGAGTAAAAGGCCTGTTCAGGACTCCTTCATATTTTTCTTTGTATCCTTGATGCTTTTTTTACCAGTGTACATGACATGGGTCTTAGGTTGAATTCATTGTGGTCTTAAAAAAGTTTGAAAAAGTCTTAACTTTAACTTGTGGAAAAACCTGCAGATACCCTGTTTTGACTGCCACGTCTGATTCAATGTCTGACAGCAAATTCTGGCAATGTCCCTGCCGTCAGGACATCAGTGGCATCAGGAGAATCTCAACCCTGATTATCTGTTGCGGCTCAGCGTTATGAGATGTCACCTGAAAAATTCAATAGTTTCAGCTTCACGCAATGAGTTGATGAAGGTTATGGAGGTACTGGATGCTACATGTGTGATTTGCATCGCATGCATCCCGGGATTCTCGTCACCTGAATCAGATTGCATTTAATTGCATCTTTGCTTTAACTTTGTTTGTAATCTTGTGGCGTTCATGTATTTGGATTAAAGCTGGTAGCTGTTTAGATGTCTATGTTACATTAATAACCTCTGTTCTAACTACATCTCACTTTTTACATTTCAGCATGTATTGATGACCTACTTTACATTGAAATACTGTCATTTACTGTCATGTCGAGGTAACAGTTTTATGACAGCGGTGGGATAAAACATCTATGAGATAGATTTTACTTCCTCTTGCAATATGTTATGGATACTCTAGTGCCAAATACATATACTTTTATTGATATATGATGGCGCTTTAAACAGATTTCCCTGCAATTTTAACTGATACAATCTCATTTACTGAGAAAAGTCACTATGGACACTGTTTCAATTAGTAGAAACTGAGTCTTCATTAATTCATTCATTTGCAGTGAATGTTTTTATTTGTGATGTCACAGCAAAAAATACCTGAAACCAGATGGATCTGAAACCACTGGCACGATGTGAGGATTTTTGGTGCTTTGGATGATTGATCCTGGAGCTGCTTGATCTCCAAATGCAGATTCAGAGCAACATCCTGTTGTGTGTAGATGCTTTCCTGTTCATCGGTTTGAAGTAGCAAACAAAGTAGCAATTTTATTTATTTATTTATTTATTTTTTTTCACTTTATGAGAGACGTTTATGATACAGCTGGTCGTGCAGACAGACAGGCGATATAATGAGAGCGTGTTTTGGGAAGAAGTCTGGTGGAAGTCTGCTGTCTTCAGGCAAGATTCTGCCACTCAGCTATGACACCAGATGAGTGTGTATCTGAGTGTGTGTGTGTGTGTAGTCATTAGTGAGAATGTGTGTGTGCATGATGTTTCCTGTATATGCATGTATGCATGTATGTGTCCTCCTCACTGTGTGTTCATGCATGCTTGTGTGTGGTTGTCACTGTGCAGCCATGTGAGGGACTGAGCCATTTTGTGCCCACGGCCGGCTCGCGGACATCAGCGACCTTTAGGCCAGCAGAGAGGGATGAAGTCATCACTAGGGGACAGCGTCGAGTTTTGCCGGAAGAGTTCATTGTTGGCTTTATGTGTGTGTGTGTGTGTGTGTGTGTGTGTGTGTGTGTGTGTGTGAGTTAGTCACTGCTCTGTTTATGAGCTCTCTCTCTCTCTCTCTTCTGCACTGCAGCAGACTCTCTGTGAGAAAAGGTTATGTGCTACAAACCACAGGCCTTTTTTGTTGTTGTTTTATATTTGTAGTTCAGTGTTGTTATGTAATGTGCATGTTTTTTTGTTTACTGGAAAAGGTACTCAGGACCTTTACTTATATAATGGTAGCATTACCACCATGGAAATAGGCTTAAATTAAAGAAACAGGTTTTTTTAATTTTCAAACTTGCAATAATATACATTTTATATTTATATTTATATTAACACAGATGTAATCTATGTGATCGGTAAAATGAACCTTTACAAAATGAACACCAACTATAGATTTTAAAAAAACTTTTTAGTCTGTTTTAACAATGGAAGTTTTGACTTAATGGCACATTTGTTATATACTGTAGTTCTGTCTCATTTATCCTGTTTCCAGTGGCAAACAAACTCTGATAATCCTACTGCACACTTTCTGACCAGCAGCAAGTGGCAGACAGAAAAAGTTAAAAACTAGTTGACAAAGAAAGTGGAGAAAGTAGAACATCAGTCAGCCAAAGAGCAATGTCTTTATTTCCTCAGGAGGTCGTAGAGACCAAACAGGAGATAAAAGGAAAGTGAAGCTGTAAACTTTGACATTATTGGACAGAACATTAACTGAAGTGTGATAATGTTGTCATGTGTCTGCTAAATGTGTGAAGGGAAACTTATGGAGTTAAGAGCTGAAGAAGCACTTTCATGTCAGGTATGTTAACACTTTATACATAAATGTCAAGTTAAAACTCACTAAATTTAGTTAAATTTGTAACACTGCAGAGCAATTTTTTAATAGGAGGTAACAGCAGCTCTTGGATTTAGTTCTACTAAGATAATGTTGAAAAGTAACTAAAGACTGCATAAGAGAAAATATATAATTTACTGTCCTTTTCTGTCTTTTTGATTTCTCCATGTACATTCATTCCAGGCTACAGGCCGTGTGCAAGTTGGAGATGCTAATGAACTTCAATGTGTGTGGGTGAACATAATGTAGGTGTGTGTGGGTATGTGTCATTTTTTGGCTCCACAGTGCCGATGTGTTCAGAAGCCAAAGAGCCTGAGTCATTACTTCCATTGTGTGTTTGTATGTGTGTGTGTGCATGATCGGGGTAGCTGGTAGGCAGAAGGCACAGTGATGAGATGCAGTCTGGCACTGGGAGAGGAAAGATGTGCAGCAAATACTGAAAGAAGTAAATTGATTGAAGAGACTGGAGATCAATCTGTATTGTCTGTCAACTGATGTCTCTGTCATCAAGCAAATATGTTTGAAAGTGGAAAATCTTTGCCCAGATTGTGTTTTATTAATTTCACAGAGAAACATTTGATGAGTATCTGCAAAGTGTTTACTGCTAAAGCTGAATGTTCATACTGAACGTACTGTACTGTCCCGGTGCAGGAGACAGCCTGATTTGTTTTGTTTTACTGAGAATTAAATTGTTTAAGGCCTAGCTTCTACTCTCTGTATCTCAAAGATTAACCATAAATTTCCTTCCAAAAAGATTATGAAACACTTTAAACTCTCCTCCCCTCCTCTTCTCTCCATTTATCTGTCCTCCTCATGTACTTTTTCTCATCTGTTAGAAGGGGAGAAAAAAGGAAAGTGGCCATAATTAAACAGCATTTATGTCTCTGCTCTCCACAGTCTCAAATGCTAATTGGTGACACTGCAGTTCAGCTTTGTCCAATTACTCCCAGCGCTCACTCGCTTGATTAGCAATCAGTTGCTCTCTCGCCCTCTCTCTCTCTCTTTCCCAAAACAGAGGAGAAACTACTCAGCACTAAGCGGCTCATGAGACTCCCCGAGCTCGCCCACTTCATCTCAAAATGTCCGTCCCTAACAATGTTGACTTCCACATGGAGCCTCTGTAAAGATTTCTCTCCTTTCTTCAAATATCTTTTATCTGTCGGCATCTTTTCTATGTTTGTTTAAACATACAAAGACAAAATACATTGGCACCTACACATAGAGGAGCTGGAGTAAGAGGTTAAAACTAGAGCCATCAAACAATTATTTTTTAAAATTTGTGATTAATCGCAGAATATCAGAAGTTTATCGTGATTAATCACATTTTTTATCATGTTTAAAATTAAATTATTTTGCATTTCACAACAGTTTAACAATGTAAAGCAATTCTTATCAGTGTAAATTGATAGGGAATCAAATGCCAGCTGGAGTACATCTCTTGCGTAATTTTGGTGCAGTACCAAGAAAGAAATGGGAAAAAAGAGAGAGAGAGAGAGAGAAAGAGAGAGACAAGCAGAGCTTGTCCACCGCTAATTAGCTTAGCTTAAAAACTGGTAATCAATGGAAGTGCTAGCTTGCCTCTAGCTAGCCTGTTTGGTTTTGTAGACCTACTTACAAGCACATCCGTTGTATTTTGCACATGCGCCCTATGGTTTACTTTCGGCTCCTATTTGATTCTAAAATTGCATTTAGTGCTAATCTGAGTCTAAAAATAACATAACATGGGAAATAAATTCTCTTGTCTCTCGAGCGTTCTTGTCTGGAACTCAAGAGGAGGGCAAATATCAAAACCAAAAATGAACCAGTAATGTTGTCTTTCTTCTAGGAGGCAGGAAGCGGCTACAGCAATTTACTAAGGGGGCATTAAAGGAACGAATAGCAGCATGCGATTAACGTAACTGAAAAATAATAATGCGTTACACACTGACATCCCTATTTACAATGAATGTTAAACTTCTGCAGCTCTTATACCAGTTTGCTTTTAGAGCAACATATGAGTGCATTGAGGACTTCTCCACCTGAGCGCACCACTTTGTATTTGGACCTTATTTACCGTGTACAGCCCACAATCACCTGTTTGTTCCAGTAAGCTTTAAACTGTGTCATCACGCCAACGTAAAGTAAAGAAGGAGAAAACTCAAGAAGGGTGAAAAAGAGAATAAAAATTCATTTTCTCAGTCAGTAAGTCAGTAAAATCAAATATGTAAACAAAAAGTGCATAGAATTTATTTATATAATGACAATAATGTCAACTGCAATTTAAAAGAGTACCAGCCAAAACTGCATCCATCTGTTCATCTCCTACTAAAGTATCCATCATCGTCATAATAATCTGTATGCTACAGATGTTGTACTTATAAAGGAAATTAAAAGAGTCAGCAAAGAAGGACTAGCAGAGAGGCATGTGTGGCTTAAAATCAGCACATTTCCTCAAACCAAAAACAGCCGTCTGTTAAGAAAAGACCAGAGACTGCGTTGGAAACATGATGAAAGTAAAGTTTGAGAAACACTGAAAAGCCATGAATTTAAAGCTTTGTCAATCACTTAAACATGACACAGTAGTTAATTATACTGAGACAGAATTTAACTTTATAATTTTAATAATTATTTAATAATGACTTTGTCCATGTAAACAGTGGAAATATGGTGTTTGGTTTGCAAAGTAATCTACCAGGAGTGTGGACTTGCATGTACGTTGACTTGCTGACCAATGCAGTGCTCTACTGGATCACTTTGCATTGCCTTTTTATGTCAATTTTCAACTTTTTTTGCCAGAAAACTGTGCATTTGTTTTATTGCCAAAGCTCTCTTCTTCTTTTTCTTCTTCTTCTTCAACCCACTGCACGGTCAGTCTGAGCTCCTCAGCTAATATATATATCCCCTCTGTTTTTTGAAACTGTGCAGCCTTGTTGTGATGTTGTCCTGTCTTAAAAAAGCTGGATGCATTGACTGGCTCAACAGTCAAAGTTACAACCCTCTGCCAGTTTATTGGGATGTTTAGAAATGTAAATTGGCCATCTGGTTCACAGGCAAACTTAAGTTAGCTTCATTCACATGCTTCTCATTTGCTGTAAAGAAAACCTCTTAGGTAGAAAAAGTAGTTAAGAAGAGACACAGATCCTCACAGCAGGATGTTGAAAACATGACAGGAAGCGAAGCCGCAGGACTGAAGGCCTGTCTTTACACCCAGAGTTGATTTGCTGCTTGTGCAGATGGAACGCTGTTTCCAATTGTGTGCTATCTGTGGCTCGTGTTCAACGAATAGCTTATTGATTTTTCGCTCTGCCCGTTGGGGATCAGATGTTTCACTGTGTGTGTGTGTGTGTTACATGTGCCACGAGTGCTGTGCTTTTGGATTTTGTTTGTTCTTTGTTTAAACCAAGTCACAGCACTAAAAAGAGCAGCAACACTCATGCAGACTTGCTCTTACCCACAGAGTCTGGTTGTTTAATCGGTTCGATTGCTATTACCTGTGGCTGAACAGTCTTAAAACTAAACCTATCAAGAGGCTCAGTGGAGTGTTAACAGACCCACAGGACAGTTGCAGCCTCCCCACCTCTCCTCCTCCTTCTTCCTTCTCTCTAATGCCTCGGTAATAGCGACAATTAGCCACTTCGCTCCATTGGTTAGATGGCTAAGCTCGGGCCCTGGGGCCCATTAATGGCAAGATGAGGTAATACAGACTGAATGGACCTGACTGGATTTGAATCCCAGCCTTTGGAAGGTTTTTAGAAGGGAGGTTTACAGGAAAGAAAATCATTGCATGGGAGTAGCTGAGTGTTTTTGCTGTAGTTGTTTATGGGAAAAGTTGGGGTCCTGTCAGATAATGAAGGTACAAAAGTGGAAATGTAGCTTATGAAAGTGGAAGTCTCTTAAAAAATAAAATTATATACTAATACATTGTATTTACATTCATGCAACAAAGCACA
>JAPZDX010000003.1:25240043-25253476 GCA_029783625.1 Naso annulatus | reverse complement strand
CGTTGACCCAACCTAATGCTCGATATCCTAACCGAGACAAATCAAAAGACCCCAATGTCCAGCTGCCTGAGGCCATTAAAAGGATTTCAAAGCCCTTGGATCTCGACCCTTTGCAGAGGCACAAGAAACTCCTTTTAACTACTGCCCAGCAGCAACAACCCACAGAACTGCAGAATAATTCCCCTCACCCAGTAAATGTGCCAATACTGTAACTGCTTTCTTTCAGGTATCACATTCACAGGTTCATAACCTGCTGAAATACACATTTCCCAGGTCTCCCTCTGCTTTTATTCTACTCCTGAGAGTCACTTAGCAGACGCCTACTTTGTTAAACTCAGCCACTGCTGTACAGAGAAGCAAAAAAGTAGAAAATGACCCTTTTATTTTCTGAAGCCTGCAGCTTTCGTGCTTTCAACAAATACAGTCCTCGCAAACCAACATGGTAGCTAAATTGTTTTTGCATGCCAGTTTGATTAAACACAAGTTTAAGACTAGAATAATAAAGGGCCAAAAATCTTTACACAAGGGTACACAAATTACAACCAGTCAGTTAACACAGTGAACATGGGGTCTTGCACCACAGAGCATTTGCCCTTGAGTCATTTCATGCCATATTTTCAAAGTGTTGGCTCTGGCCCCCTTAGGGGCCACCAGGGGACAGCAAAGAGGTCTCAGCAAATTAAGATGAGGATGAAATAGCTGTGGTATCATAGCATGGCACAGGAAAAGGATGAAAATTAGCATGTCCACACACTGATTAATATTTCTTGCTAACCAGCACTGAAGCCGATAAATACCTGAACAATGAAGAGTCATTTGACCCAGGAACGAATGCTGATTGTATCCTTTCTCATTGTAGACAAAAGCCAGGTGAAGGTCAGCGTAAAAGAGGTGTGACTGTGATAACAAGATCCAAGGAAGTCACGGCTGAAGTGCAGGATCATTTTTGGAAGAAGCCATCAAATTTACACCACTTTTCCTCATCATTTTGTTTTCTAGGTATGACATTCTGCCAACATTCCTTCTGAATGCAAAGGTATCTGAGGGCCTACCTAACTGTGTATTTTGACACAGTAAACTGTATAGACAAAGTGTTAAAGGACCATACCAGTGTTACTACATGTCATTGTCCTTTGTCAACAAACACTGGTGACATAAACCCCATCAATTTTCCCCCAAATCCTTTATCTTTGAGATATCGTGTTTTACGTTTTATCCATATTCGACAAAAGTTACAGAAAATTCCTGAAAATGCATGACAATATATCCATCTTTACACTAATATTTGAGCTATGAAGGTAGCACTTTTAAGGAACTATTTTTCCAGGCGTAATAACTTTCATTTCCACTGCTTCTCCCTCTCTCTCTGCTCAGCGATTTTGCACCAAATTAAATGCAGGTGTTTTCTTTCTAGAGGGGTAAATTACCTTACAATACATGTCCTATGGCAGGAGTGGGCAACATTTTCTTCCAGAGGGCCACGCTGACTTAGAAAAGCAAGTGGAGGGCCACACATTCTACAACTGAATTGAAAGATGAAATACATACAGCTAAATTAAGTTTAAATACATGAACTTGATAGACATGACAAGCTGCTTTACAACAGGCTACTTTTCAGCCAAGAAGGCATGAGGCCTTAAAAAAAACAACAAAAAACAAGAACTTTCTGCTAGAAAATGCTGCACCACTGCATATGTCACTGATGAAACATTACTTGCTACAGAAACTTAATAACACATTATGTTAATAATATGGACTCAAGGGAAATTGTTTAACACCTAACAATGTTTTATTTTTACCAATAGGTAACATAGCTGCATCATTGCATAAAGAAAATATTTGTGAGCAAATGTTCACATACAAAAGTGCATTACTGTTTTAACACTACTAATTATTATAATCTCACTGTGTGAGACTATTTTTTCTCTGTAGTTAACTTTCAAACCATTGCAATACAGATCATCACTGAATGAAGAAAATATCATTTAGTTTTTATGAACAAACACATTGTCATATACATGAATACATTCATGCATTTTCTACTCTGCTTCACTTGTGTAACTTGTGTCCTATGAGATTGTAACTGACACTATGAATGACACTGTGTCATGATAAACTGTGATCAAACACACTGCCTTTGAACCAACATGTTTCACAAAATATTTAGGTGTCCACTCTGGGTTAAATATGTGACATTCAGAATCATTTTTTCTCATTTTTGAAGCCATCCTGACTCCATTTCTGTCAACACAACACCTCATTTATGACTGTGTCAGTCTGTACAGGTGCCGCGTGGGCTTTGTGACACTCGGAAAAATGAGCCCCAAACGCTTAAAAGTGAATGATTTAATAACTCAGAGCACATTTTATTGGTTTTGTCCAACCTGTGAGGACATTGCAGGCTGTAATGAGATGGGCCGCGGGCTGCATCCGGGCCCCAGGCCGTATTTTGCTCATGTTTGTCCTGTAGTGTTTCTATACCCTGTT
Source organism: Naso annulatus (assembly GCA_029783625.1). Taxonomy (NCBI): domain Eukaryota; kingdom Metazoa; phylum Chordata; class Actinopteri; order Acanthuriformes; family Acanthuridae; genus Naso; species Naso annulatus. The sequence goes on along the minus strand of JAPZDX010000003.1, from coordinate 25,250,989 downwards.
TCAACATGGATGGCAGTGAATGGGGTTTGAATAAATAGACTGTATGGTCCTTTAACAAGATGTAAAAGACGTAAATGGAGCCAAATTCTTGATAGAGGTGAACTAGAATCCTCTGTGAGTGCTCTGACAAAAAGCCTTTTCTGAATAATGATTCTGTGCACGGAACCTCTTTTAAACGTGAGAACACATTTGAGAAGTACATACTCGAGTTTCCCCAAGAGACAGATATACTGAGCCTGAAGGTATCATTCATAACTGCCCCGCACCTCCCACATGACTGCGTAGGAGAGATATGCTCAGATATGTATGGATCATATGATAACAAATTCACCGCCAACCCACGCTGCCATTATTTGACACAGCTGGCAGCATGAAGGGTCTGAGATTGATGAGTTTAAGTTAAACTGCTCTATAGAACCGACAGAATGCACAAGCACAGACCCTTTACAATATCCAACTCACTTAGCATTTAAAAAAAACACACTGATCTGTACTGGAACAAATCATGTTGAGAAAATCTCCAATCTGCTTTACAGATACCAGCCTCATAGATAACAAGCATGACTTTTCCCTGACAGCAATTAGTGCTTCCTTCAAGTCACGTTGGACAGCAGAGATGGATCCCTTGTTTGTTATGTAGGTTAATATCAGCACATTTTTGCCTATTTGATACAAATCAACAAGTTTTACTGTAAATATTTTAGTTTTACAGTTGTTTCTGCTGCACGATTAAATGAAAAAGTTTGATATTTCGATAACAGAACCACAGAAGCCCTTTGCCGTCCTCCGGTATAAAATAAGGTTCAAGTATGTTGGTTAAAGCTACAGCATTTCCATTTGAATATGAACTAAATGCTGCATTTAATGTGATTTCTGCCTTTAAATTGGAACTTGTGCAATCATTTCTGTAATTTATTCCATTCAGATTTTTACAAATACTGCAATTTGATGCCATTAATAATCTGTTTAAATTTTAAGCGATGTCCACTCTAGGCTGGGCAGCTGAAGTGGAAGACCTGAACTCTCTTAAAATGTTAATTACCATATTGTTTGAGATTGAATAAATTATTGATTGCTTTGGCTGCTAAGCGCACTGTGGGATTTAAGTTTTGTACAGTGCCATTAAATGTACCGGGTTGCACTATGACAAGGATGTCATATGCTGCTGCCAATACAGACTGATACACTTTAAAGGACCATTCCAGTCTATTTTTGACTTCACATCAGTAGCAGAGATCACCTCTGTCTTCTACAAATGTTGTTGTTAAAATTCGACCATGTGTACACTTTAGTAGATCTCAGACTGCATTTGTAAACCCCATTCACTGCCATTTATGTTAAAACAGGGTATAGAAACACTATAGGACACGTGACAGTTGCTAGGTATAGGTAATTCACTTCTGCATTTATTTGGTCAAAATCACTGAGTGAGAGAGAGAGAGGTGAGCCATTGAGATGAAAGTTATTACGCCTGGAAAAATAGTTCCTTACAAGTGCTGCCTTCCTAGCTAAAATAATAGCATGAAGGATTCTGACACAGATGTTCTTTTTAACCAATGTTGTCTCACATTTATAGGTACTTTCTGTAACATTTACTGAATATGAACAAAATGTAAACAAACACCATATCTCATAGATAAAGCTATCTTGGGAAAAATGGGTGGGGTTTATATAACCAGTGTGGCCAGTGTTGACGAAAGACAATGGCATGTAGACGCTGTGATGATCCTTTAACTTCCTTTTAGTTAATGGAAACATGGCTCAGGTTGAGGTCTGAATGTTTATGAGGAGGAGGTTGACTCAGCCACATAAATAAACATCAAAACACTTGCATGTTTTTACCCATCTTCCCATCTTCGATCCATCTCTGCACAAACAGGTTCATCATCGCCCATGAAAATAGCAACTTGATTCAAGTGCCAAAAAGAGCCCTTTGTGCTGTAACAAACTGCAAGAGCTCAGATCTGTGCTTAGACCAGCACTGCCCTGGTACAAAATGAGATCTTAAGTCAAAATCAAGTTCTGCTTCTCACAGTCCAGAGTGCATCTTCAAGCAACATTAAAGTAAAAAAATGTAAAACAAGCTCTTATGAAGAAGAAACAAAGACAAACGGAATTTGAAAGGTTTCTTCTAAACCGCAGCAGCCTAATTTATCACATTAGCAGAAAAAAACCAAACAAAAAGCCTCTAAATCCTGTGGGAAAAACACAATTAAGACTGATTTGTAACGCGTCGGCACACACTTCTCTGTCCTGCACTTAGCCTGTTTACTCTGACACAAAAAAGTTTAACATGTCAGAGCAAAAGAAAGCAAAGCACAGGGCATGAAATACAATTTAAAAAAAGGAATTTGATGGTATTTTTTTGGATTTAATCTCTATGAAACTTTACTAAAGTGGAACACAAACCATCACTCTTAAGCAAAGACCTGTTTCTGTCATCGTGCAAATTGTAAAACATTTAAACACTGCTGTTTGTGAACCTTGAATATGAAATTGAAAACATCTTCAGAAAGTGTTGCCAGATCCCTGTGACATGCATTCATTTCTGAACATGGCAATGAAACATCTGAAATCACTGATGCAGCCAAAGGTCTGTCTGAGTGCGTGTGATTAAAGGGAGTGTTTAATGATTTAGGAAGGCTGCAGAGCACAAGACAGACGTCTTTGATGTGCTGAAGGTTGCTTTCAGAGAAGAAACGCAGGTGTTGGTAGACCTCCATTTGTCTTTCAGTCAAGCAAACATAAACTCAGCACAGAATCACAAGCTCTGCATGGTTAAATGGCTGCATGTGCAATTACCAAAAATACTTGAACAAAAACTCTTGCACACACACTTGTGCACGACCTGTGTGACCACTTGGAATGAGATGACTGCCTCTGACATATCAGTTTGACCCTGGCTTTACAGGGTCACCAGTGTCTTTGCCACAAATGTGTGTATGTGTGTGCGTGAGTGTGGTGTCAGGGCTAATGTGGCGTACGGTGACATTCTGATAAATCTCCAGGCGGCGTGCGCTCTGCCCTTTCACAGCTGCTGACTATGTTAATGGAGAGTGCAGGAAGAGGGTGTGCCCGCTCTCCCTGCTGTCCCACTGCCTCCGCAGACTCTTACAGTCGTGATGGGTTCGATATTTAGGCCCATACAGCCTGCAGTCCTACCTGAAGGGCAAAGCTTCGAGTTTGGTTTCAGTGTACTGTGACAGGAAACAGCATTAGTGAATGGATGCTCCTGCACTCTGCTTAAAAGGATCAGCAATGTGCCCTGGAGCAGAGCACTCACCAATGCTCAGAGGGCAGCCTCGAGACACAAGTCAATTTGCCACCAGTAACAAATTACAGCCGCAGTGCTTTTCCATCTGGTCATTGCTGCAAAACACAATTCACAAGTCAGCTTAGCACATTTTGAAGCTAAAAAATAGAATTATTAATACCTGTTGTGTATTTCTCCGTTGGGTTCCAGGATCAAAGCTTACTCTCCTTTCATCATCATTTAAACTTCTCCAAATATCTTATTGTCTCTTTCTCTATTCTCTTTATTGTTAGCTGCTCTTTTGTTCTTTGTTTTTCTTTTTTAGGAGAAAAATGTAATTTCTGATATTATTGTGTGTAAATAACCACTTGGTGAGTTAATGTCGCAACTAAACATCTGTTCTCAACTCAACAGTCGACGAGATGAGTCTGACTGCAGTCACTGGATGCCGAAAACATTGATTTTGTATTATTTGTTTCACAAACTTGGCATCCAAATTTTGCCAAATGAGTTAGTAGTCAATCAGAGCAGGAAACACTACAGTTTGACTAACACTAACTGCCTTACACTCCCAAACTGAGCAAGTTTGTATGCGTCATGTGCCATCAGTAAAGCCACAAAGCTCAGCCTCTGTTTCCCTGAAAGATAAAAATGAGAGGAACTATCAAAGGTTTGAAAGTATTTTGAGAATCCTAGAGTCTTCTGTCCACCCTAAACATCGACAACAACAACAACAACAACAACAAAGTCCAGCACATGATAAAAACGTAATATGTGTGGAATTGCTGAATTATCTATCTGTTGACCATTTAGAATTTGGAGACAAATTGTCAAATTGGGGTAACATTTGGTTTTTGGTGCAACAGATGATATATTTCTTTCTTTATTTTTTGTTCCAGATGACTGTAGAAGTGTTTCAAGTCCCTTTAAAACTGTGATGAGTGGTTTTGACGACCCCGCAACCACTCAACGTCCACCGTAGCCTGTTGTGGCAACAATGGAAAGCTGTGTTGACGAGTATTATTATTCCCACTGCAGCCTCCGCAGAGAGGAGAAAAGGTAAAAAGAATGAAGAAAACAGGAAAGCAGTCACCAGGAGAGCGTGTAAGGAGAGGAGTAAAGAGGAGGTAAAGGAATGAAAGGGGGCGATGAGAGAAGGAAAGATAATGAGAAATGGGTGAAAAGGTGAAACGAAAGGGTAAGAAGTGGTTAAAGATGGTAGAGAGACAGATTGGACAGAGGGAACGGAAATAGGGGCGTAATGGAAAGGACAAAGAAGAAGAGTCGATCATGGCAAAGGAGATGAAAAAGGAGCTGAAGAGGCGAGATGCATTTAAGGGGAAGTGGAAAAGTTAAGGGTGCAGAGGAGACATGAGGTGTTGCTGAATACTGTAAATATGAAAAACACTTAAGAGTTTTTGCAAATAAGCAGCAGTTTTGCTCAACCACTATATGCTCCTGGATCTCAGTAATTTAAAGACAAACACAACACTGCTCAAGTGCTGAATAAATTGCATGAAAATTGAAGTTGCCCTGTGGATTTCATGGTTGCGATGTATTGTGTGCTTTGAATTTGAAAACCACACTTCACAGTTGCTTTGAAGAAATCAGACGTCAACATGAGTCACAGACTGCAGTCAGTTCTTCAGTGTTTGAAGTTTTGTTTGACTTGGAATCAAGTCTCAACTTTCTACTTCTAAGCAACAAATGTCAGGAAACTTTAATAGATTAAAAATCTTGGTAACATCTTCTATGAAGCCGGTCTCTATAATGCATTATAGTACATTATGAACATATAGAACACATAATGAACACACTTAATAATAATGTGTTTTATGTGGTTATGGTTTGGGTTAACCGTAACTTTGCTTTTAGCTTTGATTATACAGCACTATAGGTGCATTATTATGCATTATACATACGTTCATAATGCATTATGGATGGATGCTTTAAGTAAAGTGTCACTATGATCTCCTACCCAGCTGTCTAGACTGGGAGCGTTATCAGCCATGTTTTTTACTCGCGGGTCTCACTCAGCAAATTCACTCTCATTTTAATCTCTGCAGCTGCTTGCACCGACTCCGTCATACTCACCCCAACCCTAACCTTATGTACACTTCAAGTCTGTTTTTTTGACAATATGCATGTAAAATGCAAGGTTGATGCCCAATAAAAAGACACATTATCTATCTATCTGTCTGTCTACAGTGTACACAGCCTGTCTGTTGGTCCTGTGCTGATATCTCTCATCCTTCCTCTTTAACTTTATTGTATGATTATGATGGAAAAACAGTGTACATAGTGTGTGATCACCATCTAGTGGTCATTGCTCAGCCTCAAAGAACACTGACCCCACCAACAAAACCCACACACACACTCACACAGACACACACACACACACACACTTGGTTTGTATGAATATGTAAATAACACACTAACACACCACCTGGTTCAGTGAAAAATTATGTTAGATATTATTTGCATCAGTGAAATAGATCAGGAATACACACACGGTGGAGAAATGCACAAATTTTGGCTGCTCCTTTGCTGCGCGACGCTTTGTTTGGAAAACGCGCTGCAGGAAAGCCAGAACCGACATAGACAGTCACTGTTGTCGCGCTTGTGATGCTTCCTGTACATACACACATATACATATGTGCATACACACACACAGCCATATCTGATCATTGCAAGACAGACAATCACATTATAGACTGAGACAGGGCCAAGATCATCCGATCAGAAAACAACAGATGCCACCGTTGGATCAGGGAGGCAATAGAGATCAGAGAAACAGGCGCAGTGGACAGTAAACTGTGATGTGGGGGCGGACATGTCGTCTCTAAACTGGGATGTTGTTCTAAAGAAGCTCTCAAACAACAGGGACATTCCAGGCGGGACGACCAAACCTGTGTGAATCAGCTGACAGGACACGTCTCAGGAAAATCTTGTGAAAGACTGCAGCAAGACAGCAGTTGAAGTATTGCCAAAACTATGTTTGTAAAGAAAGATAAGCACAAGTAATTTAAAAGTTTAGACTAAATGAACCTTTGTAGACTGCACACAGTCATGTTCTTGCAATGCCACAATTAAGAAAATGCAAGAATGTTGTACATAGACATAATTGCATGTTTTCAAACTAAAACCATCCTGGGCCAAATCCTGTCACAGTGCGAACACTGAGAACTAAAAGCCCTGTTGACTCTCATCTGCATTCTGAGGTCACATGCAGAGCTTTAAAGAGCCAAACAGAAAGACAGATCCGACTTTATTCTCCTGCTCTTTTCCTTTTAAGACGCAGAACAGCTGCCTCTCTTTAGGTGTGTTTATCTGTATCTCATGGCAGCTATTTACTGTCGTTTGTGACACAGATATGCATCCACACAGAGACGTCTCCGTATCTTCGAGTGTTTATCACAAACACCTTTTCCGTCTTTGTGCTGTTTGATAGAAATGTAGGATCCTTGTTCCTCAGGGATTTCAGCAGCCAACCAGGGTGCGATCATCTCTGAATAATGGACAATTATCAGTCTTTACAGAGTGGAGAAAAAAAGGATATTTTTCTCCTCTTTCTCAGCAGCTGCACTCCTTTGCTTTTCTAAATTCTCTGCATTTTCTGTAGATTCTTAAAGAGTTGGACACCAGGGTACATTTTAACTGAAGCCAAACAGGTTAAGAGTGAAAGCGCCCTGAAGTACCTCCAACAACTCTGAATCCTCAGCACCCTCATCTTTTGTATCTAACACTTTTAGAAATGAGAGGTTTTGATTTAAACAAGCAGGCAGCCAACAGTTAGGAGGGATGTACTCACCCTGCAGCAGCCGCTCCCTCGGCCTTGCTGGCGGCTCACAGTTCTCTTAACATCAACAAATCGGTTTTGTTACACTTTTGAGCTCTGATGCCAATCTGCCACGCAGCAGCACACGTGCACTGATGCTTATGTAAAGTACGTACTTATAATTTAGACTGAAGTGCAGTAGGTTCAGACATTCTGTGTGGAATCAACTGCTTCACGTGGCAAAGTGAAAAATATATTTAGTGTATTTAAAAGTGTTGCAGTATCTCTGTGAATACGTCTTCTTCTCACCTTGGACTCATCTCACCGCTTCCCAGTGAATATTCAGCATACTGTCAAGGATTTGTATTTGTGTAGACAGTCTCGATTGTATAACTGTACACATTTTCCTTTGTGAGCGTGTAAATCCACTGTGAGTAGGTGGTAGATGTGCAAACACGAACAGAGTTTGTACACACGACAGATGTTTTTACATATTGCAAACCAGTCCAACGTTTCCAATCTCAGTCTGGCTTAATTTCAAAGACCACTTCCATCCCAGCATCTCCCTTCTGTATGACTTTCCTTGGGGAAAAGTTGTTTGGCTAACGAAAAAGAAGATTTGGCCATGGGGCAACTGGAACAGGCTATAGCAAAGTTTTTACACATCCGACATTTCTAGTAACATACAAAAAACAAACAAACAAACAAACAACAACAACAACAATAAAAATAAGTTTAGCTTTTTTCTTGCTCCTGAGGGAAATATCGTGACTATTAGCTGCCAAGTACAAAACTGTGTCTTTGATGCTGGGCAGGTTTTGGGTTTTTAAAGGTTTTGCAGCTGCTTCCTGCTGTTTTACTGCTGCTGCTGAGAACAATGATAAGACTGCTGAGAGGAAAACAAACTGAAGAGTCGTGTGTCATAACAGAGAGACAATGACCTGAACGTGCAGCTGTAACCAGGCATCTTTGCACCTTAGCAACAAACAGTAACTTGTAGACAACTTCTTGTACCAACTTGTTGGCCTTTTAAGTGTACATTGTGTTTTCATTTTCAGATTTTATTTTTGGAGATCTGTCAATTGATCCTGTTGCTCCTGTAGCTTATTCACAATTTAAAGAAAAAAGATACTACATTCTATATTTGTTTAGTCAGAACTAAACGTGTGATTCTAAAGGACACAGAGCTGAGCTCTGGTGGACCTCTGCCTGACTCAACAGGCTGAAATGCTCCGTGAAGCTGATGAGGCCTGCAGGTCACGGTTATCATTCATCACTACATGCTCACAGCTCACAACCAGCTCAGTTACATGCAATTTGGCACAGTGACATTTAAAGTAAATTTTTTATTTTTTTTTGCAGTGTACGTAATGAATTGTATAACAAATTGTGAATTTGAAGTATTTTAACTGGCGTTAAGTGGATACCTAAAGAAAATGCGCACAGTGTAGTGTTGTACTTCCATATGCTGGGGAGTCCCTGGATGCACACTGTGGCTATAAGCCTGCAGCTGGTCAACTATTTAAGGCGGCACTGTCATCTCTTTCAGTTCCTTATTATCAGATGATTGCACTCATTAAGACACTGTCAGAATCATATCATTGCTGCCGTATTCTGTGAAAGAAAAAAATTCCCCTTACTTGCACACAATTACAATTTTTACTATTATACAGTCATTATTTCATTAAGGTTTGATTTTTATTCAGCAGTTTTTACGTATTAACCTATGCATGCCACGAGAAGGCTCATTTTTATCCACTCACTCAGTAATGGCTTGCAACAGTGGAGGAGAAGTATTAGTGTGAAAGACTGAGGCACTGGGAGCCTGATTTCAGTTGCGCTTGCTGTTTATTATGGAGCTAAATGAAACTAGGTGGCAGACGGGTGAGGCTTCACTGCTCTGAGATCCGAATCCATTCATCTGCATTAGGACCACTTATTATAAAGGCAGCAATTTATTTTCCCAGGCATTTTTTTTCCTGAGGTGGAATAAGTGAAAGAGAAGTGAGAGAAAAAAATGTGACAAAGGAAGAAAAGAGAGAATTGATTTTGCAGGATGAATGGAGCTAATGCTGTATTATATTTATCTCCACTAGATTAACCAACCACCATGTGCTGGAAAAAAAAGGGAAGCTTAATTGAACATCTCCAGCATCCCTCTTTTCCTGGCTGTCGCCGGCTCACTGCGTGCCCTTTTCTCGCTTTTCTCTCTTTTCATCCCTCCCTCCCGCCAGGACGCCAACAGAACAGATGAAACTGGCTGCAGTCATTCATCGATGGAACAGAGAAATAAAGAGAAGATGAATAACAGCAGCTGAAAGTTTTGGCGTTTTTATTATGTTTGGCGCCGTTTCGATGCAGATTTGCATTTGGAGAGTTTTTCAACTCTGAAAATGAAGATGCAAGAGAGTACACACTCTCTCACACACACGCACGCACACACACACACACACATACACACACATCATTATCAACATGTAAATGCGCACACACACATATTTATTCACACTAAAGTAATGAGACAGTCAGAAGCCTTTCAGCAGTGTGTGAAGAGCAACACTGCTGTTACTGAACTACACACACTATATACACACCTACACACACGACTGACCATTATGCATTCAACAAGCTGCCTGAACACATTCACTTGCACCTGAGTTATTTTAAGCACATGTGTGACAACACACAGTATATATTGTACACTTGGAGTTAATGTTTCTTGCATGCATGTATTTATGTTCACAGCCATGTTCATCACAGAGGGACCAAAAACAGAAAGTTTTCCACACTGAGATTTAACTGAATTCAGCAGATTCATTGGTGAATTTTCACTTTTTTTTAAAATTTTATTTTGCATTTTATGTCTTCTTACATAAATGGATTTAAGAAACCAATCAGTCAGAAACTGTGCAGTCCAACAACAGCACCACATAGCCTCAAAATGTGCCATTGAAGTAGATTTGACCAAACTATTTTAAGGGAAAACTACATTTTTCGGGGGGGGTTAGCCTGTCATCCTCAATCCCTATGTGAGACAGGGACATAGATGCCTTTATCTTCTCTGTGCGTTCAGCAGGTCGCCAGACAGCCGCCTCGCGCTGGCAGTTTTGCACGTTCAATGGAAGCAGTGGGGATACACTATTACCGCCCTCTAAAGCCCCTAAAACACATCCAGAAATCTCCAACACGCTCCATCTACATGCAGTTTCACACTAAACGGCGATGTAGTAGCAGGTCCAGTATCTGTGGTAGTAACCTTGACTAACCGAGGTGCTGTGACCCAGGTGCTGTGTCACTACACCCAGAAAAGTAGTTCTTTGGTACTTGCTCCCACAGTAACAAAGTGTCCATAGCGTAGTTAATATGCAGGTCACAACACGTAGATGGAGCATGTTGGAGATTATGTGGGTGTGTTTTAGGGGCTTTAGAGGGCGGCAATGGTGTATCCCCACTACTTCCACTGAAAGTGCAAAACTGCCAACATGAGGCGGCTGTCTAGCGACCAACTGAACGCACAGAAAAGGGGAAGGATTGTGGATGATAGACTGAACCCCCCAAAAAAGTGCAGTTTTCCTTTAAGTAAAGGGGTGCTCCGAGAACAGCCATCAAACGACCAGCCAAGTAAACTTACCCAAATTATAGATAACTTGATTTGAAAAATAGCTGTAGAATAAGTAAGAAAAATGGAGCCACATTAGGTCAGGCTACCAACCGCAAAGAGCCGCAGCAAGTGGTTGATTTATCGATCAGCTGTAGAGAGTTAAACAATTTTACAAAAACTTTTTTAGACGTCAACAAGAACTTAAACGAGCACAAAGTCTGAAACTACACATCGTGTTCATTCATTTCTGCATGTGTATCACCTTTTTGCAATCGAATTAGATCTGAACCTGCCATCAAATCCCCGAGCTGACA
>JAPZDX010000003.1:25132789-25147568 GCA_029783625.1 Naso annulatus | reverse complement strand
ACCATCCCCCACTGCATCCCCTCTACTCTTGATTGTTCCCCCTCTGTTAGCCCACAGCCAGCCTGCCCTGGAAATAAAACAGGTCTTCCTGGCTCCCTCCTCTTTCCCAGGGCATGATATCCAAACCCGGCAGACAGCGTGGCTTATCCCGGTGTGCAGCACCTGGGTGTGTGAGGTGGGCTGAGACAAGTCGACATCCTGAGATCGTTGATGGGCCAGAAATCATAATAAGTAAAGTAACGGGGAAAAAAAAGCTGTTTATTGTGTGTGTGAATGTAACTCCAGAGTGCAGACAAGCCCTCTGTGATTTGTTGTTTACTGTTTATTAAAGCAGTGCGCCCCTCTTACACGAGAGCGCTCCTGTGTGGCAGCACTGAAGCATGTGTGCAACCAGGTTGAGATGAGGTGGCGGGTGACCAGAGATCATTGATGGGCCTCAAATCATGATTTTTTAAAAAAAGGAATGGAAAAAAACCTGTTCATTGTGTGTGTGTGTGAGTGTGGATCCAAAGTGCAGAAACACTCGCCAGTGATTGTTTGTTGTGATTTTCCAGTTGTCTCCGCCTTAGGCCGACAGAGACAATGGACATCCAGGCCTCGCTGGATGGGCTCCGCTCTCTGACTGAGTATAAAACACTCATTGAGATTGCAAAGTGGACTGTGTAGGAAGCTAGGTTCCATTTTATTATGGGTATTGTTCAACTCATTTTATTATTTTATTGTTGAATTTTGGCCAGTGACGTTGTTACTTATTCTTGTACTTTTTAAATCTTTGCATATTAAATTTCCATTGGTATTGAAACTCTGCCCTCTTGTCTCTGTGCCGGTGTGGCCTGGGGATTACTGATCACCACTAGCGTGTGACACATGTGCATGAACAAGCACACACAAAGCCACAGATCATGGAGAGGTAACACAGAGAATTCAGACGATACACACATGCATGTTAGCAGGAATCAGATAAGCGCCTATGAGGTTCCTGGCTGATTGAACCAATTTCCTGGAATGATGGTCAATCAAGTCAGAACTTACTTCTTACCACCTCTTGTGTTGTCCTGGCAACTACACGTAAAGTGCCTCCAGAAAGCATTGAAAGCCATAAAGAATTTTCCATAGTATGTGCTCGACTTGTGCCCAATGCAATTATGATAACTAAGATGTACATACTGAATAAGCCACACAAAAAGTATTTAATTTCAGACTAAAACTGAATACATTACTGCCACACAGGAGTCAAAAAGGAAAGAAAAAATTAAGTTCCAGTGAATGAGGGGGAAAAATAAATCATCTAACACCACACCAACTCTTACACATGCTGATGGCTGCATTATGCTGTTTTCAGCAGGAGGGCAATGCAAAACTTGTAAAGGCAAAGGAAAGCTCATGCCATTGAGGAGCACCTGCTCAGTCTGTCACAGGAACAGGTCCAGGGATTTATGTTCGACAGTAGCCTGAAGCGTGTGACCAAGTCCACATATGGCTGCAGAAAGTAATCTGAAAGTCAAATGTCCAAACTTTAAACCTGTGACAAATCTGCGGAATTGCTGCTGATTTGCTTCCGCTCCAATCTGAGCAAGAGCGAGCAAATTTTGTGATCTGAAGTTTGATGTGCAGAACTTTTACACTTCATTTCCCACCTTAATGGGCAGCAGTTTGGCAGTAAAGTCCTTCCTAGTTTCAACTTTAATATGAATGTATGCAGTGAGTTTGCTACATTTCTGAAAGCCAGCAATTTTTATTTATTTATTTTTGGTCTAATAAAAAAAAACCCATACAAACTGCACAAAAATTATTTGTTTTTTTTTTTTTTATCAAACACACAAATAAAACAAAAATACAGCTGCACGCCTTCTGATTTCAAGTTTCTTTCTTTTACCTGCCAACAATGACCTTGAATTCTCTTGTTCATGTTAAAACTTTAATATAATTTTAAAACCTTATTAATTGATTAGATGTGCTCTACACACTGCTGATGCCTGAACATCCTCTTGCTCTTCTTTTGTTTCACGCCTGCCATGTTTTTTTTATTGTCCGGGGAGACGGACCTGGTGAGAGCCACTACAAATCACTTCTGTCATGCGATCCCTGTCGTCAAACTGGCATCAGTTGGTCTCGGAGGCTGTGTTCAGTCCCTGTCCAGCTCTGTTTGCTGGGAGACTGCCAAACGCCACTGTGTTGCCTGTGGTGTAAGCTCCCCCAGCGCTCCAGGCTCCCAGGCCAGGCAGAATCATTCAGGTAATAGGATCACACAGCTAACCTTGCAAAATAGCTAATGGCAGCTGCAGCCAAAGGTGGCTAAAACAAAGCTTAAAGAGAGCAGAGGTTAGGTACTAAACCCATACACTGCTCGCTTTTTTGTTGGAGTGACATTAGACAGGTGGCCATATCTTAAAACTATTAAGATGTAAAAGTGACAATATTCAGATTTGATAGGGTGGAACTAGCAACATTTTGGCCTTTTGTCTGCAATCTTTGTGACCACAATGTAATGATAAGTATAAAATGTAAGAAGTATTTTAAACTTCCAATTATCAATTCATCAGCTAATCGTTTAAGCCTAATTTTGTAAGAGAGAAAAACATCTGCACTGGCATGCAGACGCTCTGACAGCGAGACTTGGCCTCGCTGAGATAACAGATTCACTGACAGGAAGCAGAACAGACAGCCTGAGTAGAAAGGCCATGATTCATGCAGCGTGTGAGTAGCGCAAGCTACAGGAAAATGTTGAATCAAGAGAATAACCTTGTTTCTGAATAGCAGGAGGAATCTTTAATTAAATAATTAAGGAGGGTTACATGAAGGTGAGTCAGCTGCAGGGAAACAAAACAAGAAAAGAGGGAGGGCAAAAGAACAGGTTAGGAGAGATGGATGGAGAGCGAGTCAGAGCCTAATACCCAATCGCTCTTTTAGCATCTGTCCGCTGGCTCCTAAAACCAAGGAAGCAGCTGCGTCTCATCTGCAGATTAGAGCTGTAATCAATCACTCATCACATTGTGTGTGTGTACGCAGGGGATGCATGTGCAGTTGGAGTATTAATAGGGTTTTTCCAGATTGGAGAGGGACGAGGGGTGGGGGAGTTGGTGATAACAGCCCACGCCATTTATGGCTGCAAGCGGGCGAGCCACGCTGTAGTGATTTTCTATCGCACCGTGCAGAAAGGTGAAAATGTTTACCTTGATGACATGCTGGAGATGTTCTTGTCAGAAACCATATATGAGCTTGTCATCTGCAGCTCTTTCATCTCACCGCGGCTGCTTCTGTTTGCTTTATTTCTGCCGACAAAGTGGTGCAGAATATGTCTCTCTGTTTGGTTAATATGACTTGTTTTATCCATGAAAAGCACCGCTAACAAAGTTCTGCTAGTATGATGAAAAACACACTGTATGTCGCACAACTTCTTCACAATTAAAGTCCACCTGAAACATTTGAGAATATCTAACTTTGGTATTGTGACGTCTTTTCAATATAAACAAGATTTATAAGTGGGACGACATGTTGGCAAGAATTTGTATGAACCAATTAAAGGTGTGACGTGTCGCAAAACATGAAGGTTAATGGTGAAACAATGAGTCATACTGAGTTAGAGGCTAACATTAGCCTAATGTAGGCTAAGTAATGATGCTATTGTTTGAAATTTGCTCTGGGCAAGACAATGTGATTGAATTTTGACATTGAAAGACAAATAAACGGAATTGTTTTAATTTTTTGCCTAATATAATTAACTCTTCTGCTCTGTTCATTTCAGCTTAATTATCCAAATGTTCCCAGTCAAAAATGACAAATCTGTTTTTCGATTATTATAAATCCATAAAAATACATATATTATTACTCAATGTTGGGTTGTATCTTTTATCAATTCAAATTTTTGTCAATATTACAAGTTTTGTACTTCCTTTTGGTATTTACGGGCTGTAGGCCTCGCTGACCTCAGGTCATACAACTTGTATTTTAGAGCCTCACGTACAGTACATCACTTAGCCATCGTGCTGCCACAGAGTGAATTGTGAGCAAGCCTTCAAAAAAGTTTTATTCTAGAACTTGTACTAAGTTGTATGTACCCTTGAAATAATGTTGTGTGGTTTTTTTTCGTGTGTGTGTGTGCACCTCCAACAGGTGTGGTTCCCATGGGGTAAAAATTCTACTGGAAATGGGTTCCTGTCAGGGTTCCCATGGAAGCCAAAAAGGGGGCGTTAGGTGTGTGTTTGCTTGAATGAGCGTATGTGTGCGTGTGCCTGCTCAAATTCACCTGCGTGTTGGGCTGTGGGAAGGGAGAATGTGCTTGAACTTCATACTAATTGTAGTCTTACCCTTTCATTTCTAGTGGCCGGTCATTTTTGACTGGGAGCACCACGGGTGTATACAAGTTCAATACAACACACAAAATTTGATAAAAATTCTCAAAATGTATTCTGTGTGAACAAAGTCATGGAACCTTAGGAGAAACAAAAAAAAATAACTGCACTTTTTAGAGAAAAAGTTAAAAAAAACCGAAACAGTAGGGTTTAAATAAGTAAACAAAATCAGAATCAGAATCATTTATTAAGGACTACACAACCAATGGTCGGCAGAATTTGCTTTCGGTACAGCCTGTGAAGGCTCAGAGCCACTGTGTCAGCAATACATATAGCACAGAACATATAACACAAGAATTGACAAACAAATGGCAGGGGATGTGATCGGAAAAAGACAAAAAAAGACTTTTTTTTTTTTCATTTCAGGTGGACTTTACAGCAGTCAGTCTGTTTGTTTACCAGTGCAAAGCTTGTCAAAGCGTGAAGCAGCAGCAGTAAAGGTTTGGTCTGCATCCGGCACAATTTAACGTGACTCCCGTGTGACTGAAAACAATCAATAAATTATAAATATTCATATTTGACAATTCAAACAGGAACACAGTGTAGGGTAGAAGGTAGCTTCTCTAATCAAAAATGATGAAAATTTCACACAATTTGTAGAATTATTCCACTTCCGCTGTCAGTGTCAATGTCACAGCTCTCACTAGAGACTCAAAAGCACACAAGCTTGTTCACATCCCCTCTCCCATCTGCTCTCGCAGCAGTGCTCACGTCTTTTAGCACAAAGCCCTGCTATAGAATATGACTGACAGTTTATTCACCGTACCTCACAAAGCTCTGGCTCCAGTTGATCAGAACAGCATTTATCATTATTTATTTTCCTGTGACAGCAAGCCTTTTCTCTTATGTTGTTGTGGAGATGCACGACTGCTTTAAGTCTAATCTGACATTTTCACTGCCATGTTTTTATTCTCATTACGTTCTCATCACAGTAAGATGGAGGTTGGTGGTTTTCTGCCACGATTAGAAAATCAAAAAGGATCTTACTGCAGCTGGCGTTACAATTTTACGAGGTACTTCATCATGCATTACCAACAGTTTTTAGGAATAAGCCTTTCTGTCACATCCCTGAACATAATATGGGTTATCTCCCCTCATATAAACTGAAATGGAATTCACCCTTCTAAAGAGAACATCTGTGTTTATTTGGCCAAAAATCGCTGAGCGAGAGAGAGAGGGGGGAGCCCGCAGCTGTTAAGACTAAAGTTATTCCGCCTGGAAAAATAGTTCCTAACAAGTGCTGCCTTACTAGCTCAAACATTAGCATGATGAAGCATTTTGACGCAGAGGTTCATTTTAACTAAGGTTCTCACACATTTTCAGGTATTTTCTGTAAGTTTTACTGAATATGGACAAAATGTAACGAAGACAATATCTCATAGATAAAGCTATTTTGGAAAAAAAAATAGGTGAAGATGTGGCAGATGTGACGAATGACAGTGACATGTCATAACAGGTACGGTCCTTTAAATCACCCTGTGAATCTTCCCAAACTTGCCATCCCCACACAGTGCAATTCCACAGAAACATAATTAACACAAAACCTGACCACCAGAGCGTTAGGATTTTATTTACACAATATTAGCAAACATACCCTCGCTTTTGTGCCACCGAAACAATGAAATAAAATACCTCTTGCACACTCAAAAGAGACTTAGATGACAGGTGCAGCGGACAGAAGAAGTCACTGGGGACAAAAAGAAGTCCTGCACACCTCGCAATACAGGACTGCAGCTTTACAACAAACAGACGACGATTCGATCCCGACGGATCCTCCTCAGGTCACAGACAGCTCCAGTCCTATTGCAAGCTCTCGACGGTGTGCAGGCCCTCTTCTTTTTGTGCTCAGTGCCACCAAAACAAGCCAGCTTGTTTTTTGCTTTTTCAACAGTTTCATAATAAACTAAAAAAAAAAAAAACTCAACCAACAGGTCCAAAGTATTATTTGAGTTTTATTTTCCGATCTCATAGCTCCCAGAAACAACTTTATGCCTACTAATTACTTGAAATGATGAATTTGCTTATTATTATCTAATTTCTGCTGCTTTTTCTCCGTTTAAATGACATCTGTTGCATGTCTGCCACTGCAGCAGGACAGATGCCTTGTCTCTTGCTCCTCCTGATGTTTTATGTCCTTCTTTTTTCTTTCCAAGGCATTTTTTCCTGTGTAAGTCAAGGGTCTAAGGACAAAGGGTTTAGAATATGTGTTTGTTTTATTTCCAATTACATTTAAAAATCTTCTAATTTAGCATCGCACTTCTCCACCACGCTGTAAAGGCTCACCCTCCCTTTGTTCTGCCTTCGTGTCCTTGTGGAGCCCCTTGGTTGAGCCCTTGAGACAGATGCAGCAGATGACTGCGGGAAGACAGATGTTGTCCATTTTCTCAGACCGTGCTGACTCGCAGTTTTTAATTACCCTCCACAGAAATACCACAGAAAGTTAGTGACTTAAAATTTCCTGCATAATCACCCAAAGAGTTAGCTCATCTTCCTCTACTTTAGGCCAAAAGCTTGTCAATCAACCTTCACATGTATCAGTGTCCGTCTGTTAGCTTAGCACATGGCAACAACATAAAAATCTTTTGCTATCGCCAACATCGGATGTGTAATGTTGCCCGGATCTTTAGTGAAGTGCGTGCTCACTGCAGAGAGCTGGCTTCTGTGTGCATGATGCGTAAAGCTTCCAGCAGTTTTCTCTTTGCAGACCGTATTTTTATTCAGTTCCAAACCTGAGATTTTCATATCAATTTTCTCTCAGAATCTCTAGGCGTTTTTAACACCAACACATTCTCATGTCTCAAAGTGCTGTTGCACACAGAAACATGCATCTGTGAGTGTGTGTGTGTGTGTATGTGTGTGCATGCTGCTTTGCAAGTGCCTGATTCCAGTTTCTTTCTTTGTCTGGGAAAGATATTGCCGAAGGAGACAAACAAACACATCTCACACTGTGCCCACATGGTAACCAGGGAACAGAACAAAACAGAGATGGAGGGAGAGACAGGAAGCCTGGAAGAGGGGATGCAAACAGATGCTCAGGGATGAAGAGAGAAGGGGAGAGAGGAGAGGAAACAAGGCCACATACGCTTGTCTAGTTGGATTTCAACACATCGGGTAAATGGCTCCAAGCTCTCTTGTTCAACCCTGTAATATCCTCTCACACATTTACAGCAAAGACCCAGACCTTGTGATTTGGCTGAGGCTAGAGTTGGAACAAAAAATAAAAATAAAACAAGGGAAAATCATGTCAAATTATATGGATACCTATATATTTATATCCCTTTATGCATATACAAAGAGAAATGAAGAAAAATAAACTGACCCAATATGAGGACACTGCATGTACAGAGGCTAGTGGAGTCTAGTAAGAGCAACATTATGAAGCTTTTTCACCTTAAAATAGCAGTTTCAAAATCTTTGTGTAGCCCAGTGGCTAAAAACAGACTATCAGCCACTAGACGAAGTGTTTTCTTTGTCTAAACAAGTTCTGCTGAATCAAAGTTATGTTTTGAAAGTATTTAGAAGCTGAAATAAATGTTTGTCTTCTATACACATTTAAGTTCTGTTTTCCTAGAATTCATACGGTTCATAAAGGCACCACAAGGGCCGCCATGTTTCTTGTTTTGTATTAGTTGTATTTCATTTGATGCATTGTACTCACGAGCCAATCATTGTTTGTCATTGTATTAAGAGGCAGAACATAGCAGCAGCGTTAGCGTGTTAGCCTGGAAAGTACTTTCTTTTCAATGCCATCAGGACAAGAGAAGCCACGATAAAAGTATTGCTCGTCGGAGCTGGAGTTGGATCAAAGTTTCCTTTTGAATCAGAGCTGACGACCTGTTATCCTGAGAAAGGGACTTTGATCGTATCTTCCAAGGTAAATATGAGCTGTGATGTACTGTTGTAGTGAAGTTGGAAATGAAATGTTGTTTGTTCACACAATATAGCTTATCGCGTTTTATTCATGGGTGTAACACTATTGTCAAATTAGCTTATCCCTCTGTTGATTTCTACTAGTATGCTAGTGTTAAATTGTCCAGAAAATAGCAGATGGCATGTATATTTAGTGGATTAACATCCATTTACAGGAGACGAGGTCTTGTTCCAAGAGGGGACCCGCTGTTTTAAAAATGAAATGCCAAGGTATTAAAGGTACCCTAGGTGTTTTTTTGGTTTTCAAGGTTTTGACTGGAAACAAAGCAAATTAAAGGGTAACTGAATGTATTTTGGTTTGAAGGTTCTAACACTGAACTAATTGCACTTCAACTAATGTAATTAAAGAGAAACCGTACAGCTGACACAGATTTTATTTTATTTTACATTTTTTTGTTCCCTAATTGTAAATAAATATCTGTAAAGGATTACTGGATTTAAAGTACAGTGGTTGGCGTCCTTCCTTGATTTGAATATACTTACGAAAGTGTCGTGGTAAAGGAACGTTTAATTTATGAGAGATTAATAATCACTAAAGTCAAGATATGAACTCAGGCCCCTTTCCATAGCAAGGTTAACAGTAATGGAGCATATTAGAGAGTTATTCAGCCTTGATATGTAGAACAGGGGTTACGTGTGATTTGTAACAGTCTGACTGCACACTCTGCCTCCTTTAGCTTGTTTCTGTGCTTTGTAACTTCAAGCTGCAATTTCCAAACCAAAACTTAATATACATTAGTACGATGCACAATGGAGAAAATGTCCTCTGGTTTCCCTCTGATCTCCTACGACTGTTTTGCCTCAACTCTGTGTTTCACAGAGGTTCCTAAAAGCAACATGTAGGCTACCTACTACATAGAGCTGCAGCTGCAGCACCGGGGAGTGTGGGTGTTTTACCCCGCTACCAGAGGAGGTTAAGCTTGCTGGCAGATGGAAATCCAGCAGCGGAATTTACACAGAACCAGAGCTGAGTGAGTGGGCAATGCAACTAAACTAAGCATCCTCTACTAACTTCATGACAGAGGAGCCGAAACTGTAAAGAGGACACTGATGGAAGAAAAGAGAGTGAGCGAGCAAGAGGACCAGCAAGAGTTATCTCAGATTGGCGTGTAGTTGTTGGGACAGCTACGTTAATAAAGGCTGCAGACAGACACAAAACTGGACTTGTTGCTGTGGAAGTTAGTGGCCGCTGGCCAAATTACATGTCGTGTGTTGGGGCTCTTGCCGGGTGTTTGACACATGGGGAAAAAAACAACTGTAATGTGGCAGGAGTGCTATTTCGCACAGAAATGAATCCCTACATAGTGATGCTTTAAATGGTCCACCGATGACATACTCACAAGTTTGAGTGGAATTTTTTTAAAAGCTTTGTCTACCACAGGTGCTGCTTTGGCTAATGTTTGTCAAAGAAAGTGACTTGTTGTACCCTTTTCTTGTTCTTGACATGATACTAAAATGCAGAAGAAAACAATCATTATCCATTTTGAACAGACGACGCTTAATTTTATCTGTGTCACCAGCAACAGTTTCTTGCAATTCTTAACACAGCGGTTTAAGCATATTTTGTACATCTGTTGAATTTTAATTTGAAAACAGCAACATTGGTTTCAAGCAAGTTCTCATTCGGGACGCCCTGTTACAAAATAAAAATAATTACAAACTTATTCAGGTAAACTTGATAAATGCACTGTGGACTACCATTTAGCAGCTAAACTGCATTAAAATCCTTTTTTTTTTTTTTTTCCCCCTCAGGAGCTGGTGTCGACCGCAAGGGGAATGGATATTAGAAAATAACATTAACACAAAAGCTGCTATTGTCACACTGTGTCTGTTGAATTCTTCTTCTTCTTCTCATGTTTCTTGTTCTGTGCCCAAAAATTAATTAATGTAGTTTAAATTGCTGGCATCATTTATGTCAGACCAGAATAATGTTTTCTCTCAAGATTAACTTTCATTAGATATCAAATCCACCAGTAATATAATAATGTTTACTTGCTTACTGACTTACCGAAACACAGCACTACAGCTTGTGCAGTGAGTTCAGTCACCCTGTTAGTGAGATTAATTAAAATTACATCATTGATTTTGGGGGAGTGTGTATTCCTGACAGCCATCTGTCCTCTGAAAGGAAACTGGTCTTTTTCTGTGACTCATGTGCTGCAGCTGCGCACTTCACTCGTGAGGTCCTGTGTGTGTATTTATCTCTGTGTGTGAGTGTGCATTCACACGAAAAGTTGTGTTCCAACATTCATGCTTGATGTTAAATTTGTTGTCACAAAAGGGCCTTAATCCCTTTCACTCTGTAATCCTTTTGATTCTGGTGCCTAAGTGGCACCATTTAGAAGAAAAATCGGCTTTGTCTCACACAAACACTCGTACATTAACCATCGATTCGTGTCAACGTCTCTTTGAAAGCCACCATAACAAACTATCCGGCATTGAGTCACGGCAATGCAATAATTAAGAACCATCACACTGAGGCCACGTTTGAATCAACTTTAGCAATGTGTGAAAATATCATCGGACATTGAATTGAATCATTTTAATGACATTATTGTGTTGTTATGCTGTGGTGAGGAGGGTAAAATGAGCAGGTGTCCAGCTGAAAGATGAACCCGACCCAACTGATGCTGCAAGTCACATAAAATTATGTTACATGCACAATGTAAATAAAACAAGTAAAATAAGTTAACCAACATGTGAACAGTGAAAACTGCGGTTAACTTATATAAAAAAAGGTTTAAACAAACAGACAAACAAACAAAACAACATTGACTTTTGGCTTAACAAGAGATACAAACCTCTGATCTGTAGTTTATTTTAAACTTATGAACGCAAAAATCTTGGTTAAAAAGTGCAAGTGTTATTCAAAAACATTAATGGTATACCAATCTGTCCGATTAGTGTAAAACTTGTGATCAAACACGCTGCAAAATGAGCTTAAAACATCAACCACTGCTGACTAGCATTAAAATAATACAAATAAAGTGCCACAGCTTTCCTTGTTAAGTTCAGCCAACTGTGTGTCATTAATGAAACCCAAGAAAAATGTCTCGACAGCTGAAATCCTCACTTTGCTTCATGTGGTGCCATTTAACCACAGTGACCACTTGTGACTGCAGGGTAACAGTCTAGAAGGTTTCTTTATTCTTTAACTTTACCCTGACATTTATCATCACATTCACTTAGGCAAAATATGCACTTTTCTTGTAAAATTGGTTGCCAGATCTTATTGTAATGACTTACCATAGAATCTCATACAGCTTATTCAAAAAATTTATGGGTAGAAATAAAACCTGACTCCACAGTTACTGCAGTTTTACAATACAGCACTGTGACAACATTACCTGAATTTTTCAGTTATTTCTCCCTTTGTAAACACTGAGGTCATTAAGTAAGATGGGTGTTACTTTGAGACGGTTTAGACTCTTCAGTCTCCTTGTGTTTGCATCGAATCCTGCCAGTTTCATCTGCAATAGATTCAATCATACTCATACTAGTTGGTTCAAGTGTCTTGTTGAGACTGATCCCTCGACTCTTGACAATCAAAATAATCTTCTTGAAAACATTTCCAAACATTATGACTTCATGATGCTCCACTAACAACAACAACAGTATCCTAGCTTATGCTTAAGGCAGCGATACCAAACTCTCCTTATAAATTATGGAAACAAATAGACCTGCCGGCTTATATCAGGTTGTTAAAATCATATGTGGTAGAGGTCACATAAGCATACTCTCTCTCTCTCTTTCTCTCTCTCACACACACACACAGCCACAGCCACACACACACAATCAGCAGGGACATGGATGCAGGCAGCCCTATCAACAACCGTGGCACTGCTCAGGTTAGCACAGAGGTGGCTGCTTTAGAATACCAATAAAGAAGTAAAGAATAGGTCCAGGGTGACTCAGGCTTTGGTAGACCCCTATAGACACACACATACACACACACACACGGCGCACACACACACGCCCAATCGCGGCTCCAGCTCACGTCTGCAGCTGACAAAATGTCCCACTCAATCATGTTCTCTTTTTCTCCCCATCATTGTCACTCTGCTGTGCTACACCATTGCTGCAGACACAAAACACACACACACACACACACATGCACACATCTTTCACTCTCTGTTCCCCCTCCTTTCTAATTCTCCTTCATCACAATGCAAACAATCCATAAATCCAAATATGAACATTTTGTTTCATGCACCCGTCTCATAACTCATACATCTTCGACTGAGCTATATGTCTAGAAATTACACAAATTACTTTTGTGTGTGCCTGTGTGTGTGTGTGTGTGTGTGTGTGTGTGTGTGTGTGTGTGTGTGCCTTTGGGGAAAGTGCAGGAATTGTAATTGTTTGCTTCTTATCACCATTGTAGGAGTTGTGCAAAGTGTCAACAGTGTTTAGAAATAGAAGAGAAAAGCAAATAGCAAATCAGTCGCTAAAGCACAAAAAGCCCTCTTCTTTTTGATGTTATTTGGCGATAAGCAGGGGACTGTTGTTTTCCTTCTCCATTTGGGTGAAAAATGCCTCCGATTTAATGAAATTCTCCTCATTATCTTCTGCTATCTCGCTTCTATCGAGTCACTCACAAATGTTTATGTTTGCTCTTCTGGCAGCCGTGGCCCATACTTCAATCACACGCAGAATTAGATCTGCAGGGATAGGGAGGCTTCATGTGCGCATTAAAGAGCCAGCATATAAAAAGACCATTTATTACTGCTGTCATTGGGCTGCACAGGGAACACAGTCAGGAGACCTCCGCAGCAGACTGTTAAAAAATAGATTATAGAAGCTGACAGTTTCAAATTTTAGAATTTTCTTGGTTCATACTGAGGTAGACGCCACAGTTGATTTTACTCATAATGGAATTCAATTGTGCGAGGGAAGAGCTTAAAAATGTCTCGCACATGTTCTCAGAGTTGTTGTGTGGCAGGGAGACGCCATGCTTCTTCAGGCTGTGGAGACACTGAGTCTGGAAGTTGATTTTATTTACTATAATTGTGTAGAAAGTAGCTTTGACTTTCATCTTACTGCCTACTCTGTCATTGCTTAAATAGGCCTACCTTGTATGTGTGGAAGTATTAACATATCTGAAGAGAAAACGATGAGAAATCTAAACGGCATGCAACCATTTATGAGAAAGGATGCTAATTTAGTCCTTCATTTTAGCATCCAAGCTAGCAAGCTAGCTCTGCAGTGAAAAGTTTAGCATCTTGGAAAACATTCACATTCGGTTTCTTTTTAAGAATTAGATAACAATATCAAAATTACTGTCGTTTAAATTGTAAACCAACATATTATTAGCACCAGCATTAGCTTAGCATGCTAGAGTGCAGAGCTAAGTTAATAGTAACTAGTGCGTCTCCTCACTCTTGGTTAAGGAATATTTTTCTTTAAATTTTGGGAAATTGTTAAACAATTACAGGTTTAATGTGAGAATGACTTGAAATGATCTCACATTGACACTTGGCTCATTTTATAGAGCTCAACCTTGTGGTTCCTGTTGTAAAAGTCGCAGAAATTTTCCCATAGAGGTTTTAATAATTTGCCATAATGTCGTAACCATTCAAGGAAGACCTCCCGAGTTAACTGATTTATGGAACAATAGTATATGCTCCTGTAGAAGTATCAACATTGTTTTAAGACAAACATTTTTTATTCGCAATCTCACGAAGAATTACAACACTACCTTCAATCCTACCGTGTAACTGTGACGTCCTAATTGGTCAAGCTCAAACATGCTCCGTTTTTTTTTTTAGAAATGAAGACAAGAGTGTCCAACGGAGTGAAAATTAGGCCATGTGCTGCAGTGTAGTGTTTGTGAGAGGCGGCTTGGTGGTTCCGTCAGGGCCAAATAATTAAAATAATGAGGCCTCTACCTTTTCCTTTTTCTCTTTTTTCCTTTTTATTCATTTATTTATTTTGCTCTGAATCAATTTTTTTAATGGTCCTGATTCATTAGGCCTTAAAAACTCTTTTATATAAGGGTTTCTGAAAAGTCAACAGGGGAAAATAAATGGAAAATTTACTTCCGGAACCGGAGCCATTCAGAAAGTGGGCATCACTATCACTACTTTAATGTCCTCTTTAACCGAAACAACTCCCCAGAATTATTATGTTAGACTTACTACATTCAGTTAACTGCACTGTTTTGGACTTACTACAGTGTTGTTGAATTATAATTTCCTTGTTGTACTTTGTGTTTTCTGTTAAACAAAATCTTCTGTTACATCTGACTTCCATTTTACCGGCAACAGAAGTCCAGCTCTCTGACAACACAGGGAGAAAATAGCCTCCACTGAGACTCCCCCTATATTATGTGTTTCCTTCGTTTTTTAGAGGATATTATACTCTTTTTTTTTTTCTTTTTTTCTTTCCAGGAGTAGATCTGAGTCGGAAACTACAACTGTTGAAAGCAACTGAAACACTGAAATTGAAACTGAGCTATATAAAATTTCTTTGAAAATAAATGTTTGAGATGAGGGATC
>JAPZDX010000003.1:25064881-25076225 GCA_029783625.1 Naso annulatus | reverse complement strand
CTCGTTAATGACAGTGTCGGTCAGTACAGGTGCTGCATGGGCTTTGTGATGCTGCGTTTAACAGAACTTGGAAGCTGGAAAATGGCTGCTGAATTGTTAAAAGTGAATGATTTAGTAACACAAAGAGCATTTTATTGACTTTGTACACCCTGTGAGGATGTTGCAGGCTACAATGAGATGGGCCATGTTTTGAATGTGTGTTTTACATTGATGTCCCATGTGTTGTACTTTTGCAGGCCATACTTCACTCATTAACAGCATAAACTGAGACTAATTTGTGACAAAAACATCATTTCTACTGGATAAAACAGGGTAGCTGTCATTTTTATGGCAAACTAGATATAAAAATTTCCTTTACATGAGCCATGGGAACAAAGTACATTTATAGCAGTGGTGCAGCAGGATGAAAGGCTTCCTTAACCATTATGTTCCCAGTGTGTCCCCTGAAAGGCCCGAGGTGAGGACAGGCTATTTTCAGCAACCGTATTGCGGTGCTGCCCTGTTCCGTTTTGACTGACAGCTCAGTTTGAGGGTAGAAGAAAGGCTTTGTGTCGCCTCTGGATGATCTGCCAATCAAAAACCTTGGACCAACTGCTGTTGTCATGCATTGTGTGAGGGTGTGTGTTTGTGTCGCATGTGCACACAGACTTCTGCAGCTACATCTGGCATGAGTCAGGATCGCGGGGGGTGAAGTTTACAGGATGCTTGGGAAGCTTGTTTTCAGCATGGGAAATGTTGTTGTCAAGCTCACAGTGACAAGGAAGGTACCTTCGAGCAAACTTATCTTCCTATAAAATACAAGTACAACGTATACATGAGTAAACTCCCCCCCAGTCCACTCAGTCAGACTTTGTTACACTGGACAAGCTGCATAGAGGGTTTGAAATTTATTAGAAATGTGTATTAAAATGTGACACTTGCATGATGTTTGGCAGGTCTATCACAGGCTTTGGAGGGAAACTGGCCTGTGTCTAATATTCCCGATCAGGAATGCATTGGCTACTTTAGAGTCTTATTTAGGCTTACATCTCAAGAAGAATCTCCCAACCAAAAGAAATGTTGCTGCTTTGGACATATTCCCATAAATTTTAAATATTACAAGTATTTAATGAGTCATATCTTCTAAAGGTGTTCTTTTGTCTTCCATTGCCTTCCTTACTGCAATCTTCTGCCTTCCTGTTGTTGAAAGTAGGTCACCGGATTTTAAAATTCTTGCCTGTTAGTTCTTAGATGTTATTAACACTTTCCTTTATCTTAAAAATCTGCGTTTAAGGAGTGTAGTTTGACATAATGTTATATGAATATATATTTACATTTTTAAGTAGTTGCATGTTTGTTCGGACAACTGAATGCAACGTGTGTAGGCATGTTGAAACTTACAGTGCAAACTTTTGTAACAAAGGCTTGGAAATGAGTTTAAGGTTTGTCGTCAGACATTATTAACCAGCTACAATCAACAGTGTAGGAGTGAGTTTGTCACTGGGTGGCCACCCTCACGCCACCCTACTCCACCCCCACCCCACAGAATGTTAGCCAGCTATAGGCTGATTCCAACATAGCTGTATTTGTGAAATATCTGCTCTGATATGAAGCTTAAAAGGTTTAACACAGGCTAATATAGTAATTAACAATGTCTCTAACCTGTTGGTCGGCTCCTCTCTCTCTCTCTCTCTCTCTCTCTCCCTGTCTTTGTTTGCCTCTCTCATCCATTTAATGTACCTGCGTGATGTTAATGCCTGACATTAAACATTAGCTTTTCAGTGACACCATGAGCAGTTACTGTAAATAATGTACAGTATCAGTACTGGGATAAACCATTACAAAGGTTACATATCGCACTTAGGAAGGTTTTGTCATACAGACTGAACATTTTATTTTTAAAAATTCAGACAGCTGATTTGCAGATGCACAGATGTTTATGCACTGACACCTCTATGTTTACAGCAGAAAAAAAAAACAAGTGACCAATAATAATTATTAGTATTCTGTACTGCCGCTGCCTTCCTGTTTCTAAAATATGGCTGCAGTGATTCATGTATAAGGTAAAGCTAAGAGGAACTAAGCATAGTGTGTTATTTCTGTTTATTGACCTTAGAAACTGGCATCGATGAGGCAGCAACTCAACCTGCATCACTGTCTGTTCTTCTTTGTGAGCTATCAGTGTAAATCATGAATATATTTGAAAACCTCACCTCACACGCTGCAGCTCCACCTGCCTCTCCTCCTGTCTCTGACATGACTGCATCACTGTTCTCCTGAACAAACTGTATGACGTGTCAAACTTTCACATGTTCATCACTAATCCATGTAAGACCTCACCTTACTCTATCCTGTCACTCCGTCCTCACCTGCCTCTTTCCTGCTGGTAGTTGTACCAGCACTCTGCTGGTCAGGAGATATATATATTTAAAATAAAGTAATAACAGACTTGATAAATAATCAGTGATGATGCTGTCTTGCCCGTGTGTGTAAAATGTGTTGTATACTTAGATTGACATGACTCTTTTTCTAAGAAATTTAGTATGTACTGCTGTGATGTTTTACTTTTGTTTGTTTGTTTTTTCTTTGGTGGTATTATGCAGAAACAATTTACTTTACTTAAGTGGGATAAATGCAAAGATTACAGCTACAAACTGTCAGCGAGCTACTGAAATCTCCAGGACCCACTAAACTCTGAAAATGTACAAACAATTAATTTAGATAAATCAGTGTTACTTTAACTCAGAGTGTTCAGTCAGGTGATTTAGATAAATCAGTGCTAGCTTTATCTGTGAGAGTGTAACATTACAAATGGATAAATTAATACTGTCACTGAGGGTTTTAGTGTGTAACATTACAAGTACGTTCAAGTTAACTTGTGTACACTTGTGTTAATTCTCAGCCAGTTGCAAACAAAAAAACATGACCTAAAAAACTAATTCCTTGACCGAATCATATGCATCCGCTGTTCAGTTTACTAAAGTTTGTTATTATTACCAGAATAATTGAGAGACTTACATCATTTTAAAAGCCCACCAGGCTTTCAAAAATTCACTGGTCCGCGTGTCAGTCAAACCTCAAGCTGAAATATAACGTCCGTCTGCCAACCAGATGCTCCGGAGGTGACACGTGATGCAAATGAAGCTGATGATTGGCACAGATCCAGAACAGCATAACTAAATTGAGGATTCCTGCTGATGAAGCAGCACCCACTACGTATCTCTCTTTCAAAGTAAAATGCTACGGTTGGTGTGTCACACTTTCAAAACAAAAGTCTAGAAGTATCTCCTCCTGCAGTAGCCAATAATATTTGAGTGGGACGGGCACAATTGTTTTTAACATTGTCCCTCCCGGTTCCTACACCATAGGCTACTGTTATGATTCAAATACGAAGACCTGCAAAGTTGCTTTGGATGTTACCTGCATAAAAAGCTGTCCCTGACACTATCAGTAAACAAATAAAAAGAAATGAAAGTCTATCCCACAGGCAGCGCAGTGTCAAGTGCTCTTGATTACAGGAGTGGGCTCAGGTGTGCAGGTCTAGAATGACAAGCTGCTGTCATATTTGCTTTAAATACTTGGACTTAATCTGCATCACCTCACCAGATCATAGATTCAGTTAAACATTTACTCACATTTTGTTCTGTTTCATTAGTGTGAATTAAATATTTCTTTGTTTTGCTTTTAATTCTAATTTATAATTCTGTTTTCTATGTACATGCAGCCACCCTAGTCTAGACTGTGCTTCTATTCCACTTCTTTACAACCTGGAGCTTGCCATGGCGCATTGCCCTCCTGGTACTCTTGACACCCTTTGCCCAACTCTCCCGCTTCAGGGGAGTAAATAATGCAGGCAGTACGGTTGCACTGGGGCCCTTATATTAGGCTGAGAAAGGACCCTTGCGGGTGATTCACTCCACAACCTCAGAAATATGGCTGTATCATGAAAAAAACAACTAATCAAATTGGTAATGTGTCACTTGCTGTAAATGCCCTTGAAAATGGTAAATTCATCTCATTTAGCAAAAAAGAAGCAATCTAATTAAAAAAAAATTAGATTCTCATTGCATTTAAAATAGAAAAAAAAACTGAAGTGAAGCATGCTTAACATAAAAGCAGCAGAGAGATAATTAGATTCCATGGGCCAATTCATAAACAGTCACAGTGAACAGCAGCGGTTTAGCCGTCGTCTGCCTCCCTGCTGCCCTCAGTGCTTCTGTCATCAGCCGTGCAGCAGGTATGTCAGGGCCCACTTTCATAGCGTGCACTGAGGCTCGTCATAACACCACTGTGCTTTGCCTCGCTCAGTCCTCCAGCTCATGGCTCAGCCTTGCTCACCCCACAGCCAAAAGACTCTGCTGCCCTTTAATTAATAATAAGTTTCGTGTTCATTGCACCTGCTCCTCGTGTCAGCTGCTGTTTTCTACATTTGGTTTAATTCAGTTGGTCCCACGGAACTGCTGGGTTGCAAATACACATGACTTATTCTTAGTCCTCCACACTTGGGTCAAACTGCTTTGGACTTTTTGAAAAATGAGGTTTTTTTTTAAATGAAAATGGTGTGTATAATGCATGATAAGTGAGATGGATCACTGAGCTTTCTGTCCCTATTACAGCAGAACTGATTATGTTGAGATTTGAGGGAATTTTCATTGACATAGACATTTCTAAGTTTGCTGACACTGCTCCAGTATTCCCTGTTTCTCTAAATATGAATATCTAAAAAATTCAGCAAAATTATTTGAACTTATTCAAACATTCTGTGAGCTTTCTTCCCTTGTGTTGTGATCTTGTCTGATAAGAATATTCAACCATGTTATCTGGGGACTGAAGAGTTTATCTGAGAAAAAAAAAAGAAAGAAAAAAGAACATAATTTATTTGTGAATACATTAAAAAAAAAAAATCTGCTGAGCAATTCAGAAAGATTTCCCTCGCTGCCTAGGGCTGCCGGAGTTAATTGACTCCTTTGCAGGAGACTAACAGGACCTGCAGGAGACGTGAAAGAAATGGCACCATGTGGTTATTATTACCTTAATGGATGCCAGAGTTGACCAGCACAGATTGCAAGTCCCCATAACTAGCACCTAAGTTTTCTACAGCTAAAATTATACTTAACAATACATCTGTTGAATAGATTGTTAAAATGCAACTTCTAGAACTCAATCATGAAGAAACCTTCTTCAAAATGGTGCATTATACTTATTATGTTTTTTGACATTTATACTTTTGGCAACAAACAGAGATTATGACTCTGGCTATAAGTGAATGTGTGTACTGCTTATTGCTCTGCATAGGATTCAGAGAAACTTATTTATGGAATTGTAGAGAGTTGGGCAATCATATATATATATATATATATATAATAAAGAGGCCTCAGATTTCAGAAAAAAAAGGTTTGTAAGGCAAGTCGACTCTTCACCTCATATGACTTATTTTGATTTAAAAGTAAGTGACATCATTTCTATATGTAGAATTTATTTGTTTATTTTTTAATATTTGGATCTTAAAGTAGGATATCTAAAACCAGGTCAAGTGTTCAACTTCTAAATCAAACACATTCTCTCCACAGACCTGAAAGATTGAATTTTTTGCCTTTTCTGTTAATATTTCTTTGTATTTTACTTTGTGACATACACTGACCAAAAAAAGAGAGAAGAGAAAAAGCTTTGTTTCTAAAATTCTCCTTTTATGTTTTTGCAGAGAGTCTGAGAAATCAGTAAGTTCTTTTATTTAGGAAAAAAAACAAAACAAAACATGAAAATAACAAACACAACAGTAGCTGCATACTCTCTTTTTCTTTGTCTAGCTCTCCACTCAAAAAGCAAAATTGCAAGGTCATTTGCAATCTGACTTCCATTGTGTTTGCCATTAGTCTGTGTTTATTTTACTTTTGAAGTTTTTATTTCCTTTGTTATCCACTCATAAACATCGTTTGCTACGTTTTAGAGCCTAGGTTTTTACTCACACAAACATGAGTCAACTGATCCACAAACGGGTTGGGATAACATTAGTTCAATAAACATGAAACCTACACAAACGAGTGTCAAAGCTGAAAATGGGAAGATAAAATGTTTGAAGTTACCACAGAACAGGAGATCTAACTAAGGAGAGAATTAAGAGCATTTAAGCTAAATCTTTGGTCAATATGCAGGGTTGATAGAATGCAACTGATGGACTCATGCATAAGTAAATAACTGCATCACTTTTTTGCAGGCAAGGTGTCAGTATTATTCACCAGGCCTTTAGAATCAGAGCACACCTCATATTTTGGCCCATCAAGACTGTCCCTTCATGTTACCGCCAACACTTTCTGCAGAGGGCGCCTCATTAAAGATTCACACTGCTCACTGCCTAATGAAGTAGAGGAAGACTGGACGGAGAGGAGATGAAGGAAGGACACAGACGGATGAAAGGAGAGGAGGAATGGAGGCCAGCAGGAGGTGAGACATTGACGTATGTGATATGAAGTCAAGTGTTTTATATTTCAGGTGTAAAGTATAGACAGCGAAGCAACGTACAAAACAGGCAGAAACTCAATTATTTCATTTGTTTATTTTTATATTTCTATTTAAGGACCAGTGTTACTACATGTCATCGTTGTTTGTCAACATCAGCCACATAGGTTACATAAACTCCACCCATTTTTCCCAAAATAGCTTTATCTATGAGATATGGTGTTCGTTTACATTTTGTCCATACTCTATAAACCGCACAGAAAATACCTGAAAATGTGTGAAAACTTTGGTTAGTTTGGTCAAAATCCTTCCGCACGCTAATATTTGATACAGGAAGGCAGCACATTCTTGTTTTTATCCACGCCTTCATCATCAGTCGGACATATTGTCGAGGTGTTGTTTAGCCAAGTATTCACTGGAAACATGGTTTGAAATAGTAAGAATACACATATTATGTTAAAGCTGAGTGTCTCATTAAGTATTTACAAAAGTCTGAGTGAAAACAAATGTTTTCAGCTATTAGAAAACCTGCCTCAAAAATTGCTTATTTTGGGGGATAATACCATTTCTCAACAGTCTCACTGTAACGTTAATTCATTCAGCCGCTGCCGATCGAGCAGCCTAAAACATGGATTTCTTCCAAAATATAACGTTTGAACATGGGCTGCGTAAGATGTTGTTTTAACTATGAAACATTACTGTGGCGTCGCGATGGCGTTGTGTGATACTTATTAGGCCTAATGATAGTCACACCCTTAAAAAATAGCGTTTGTCTTGCAGGTCTGAGAGTTCATTGAAAAGTTCAACAGCAACGTGCAGATCAATTTGTGTACTGATACAAAGTAGCGTAGTACCTACTGTGAGTGTCTGGCACGGCGGCAGCCTGTGGGCGCTGTGTTACCAAGGCAACAGTGAGAGTTTAATTCTGAGGAAACTGTTTTTGTTGGCGGAGCCAATTAAAATACTTAAATAATCTTTCTTCAACATTTTCTTACACAGCATTGCTATTTAAACTGTTGCCCAACTGTTATATAAAAGCAATATCATACTCGAGGTCGTGATGCTACTGTAACACCGTCACGGCTGTGATCGTCTTTGGCACGAGGCTGCACGACCAAACCACAGCCATGACGATATACCAGTATAACATCACTCCCTCTCATGTGATATTGCTTAAATTCAAGCAATCCAAAAAATCTGTGAAAATGCATTCTGAGATCTACGAAAGTAAACACATGGTCAAATTTTAACAACAATATCGGTAGAAGATAGGGGAGATCTCTGCTAATGGTAAAAAATATATAAATTGACAGGTATGGTTTTTTAAATCCGGATGTCCATAGAAACATTTTTTGAACAGATATCCAAAAATGGTTGAACAAACTGCACAGGAAACCCTCTGCTAAGTTTTTCTCAACACTCCCCTCCATCTTGGTTATTCACATATACACAGGGACACACACACACACACACACACACACACACACACTCTCCAGACAGCTAGCAACACTATCTCTTACTCTGTGCAAAAAGCTGTCAGGGAGATCAAAGTGGGTAAATGTGTTTGATGGAATACTCCATTTTCTTAATTTGCCACATACACTGAAGTGACTTGAAAGAGTTTTTTATTGAAATGAACTTTATGCTGGAGTGCATTTCGAAACAGGAGTGGATATTGTAGGGGAAACAGACAGCAGACTGATGTGTGTGTGTGTGTGTGTGTGTGTGTGTGTATGTGTGTGTTTGTGTGTGTGTGTTCCTCACTTCCTTTTATTATAATTTGTGGGATAAGCTTTCAGTAGGGCTCAGATTAAAGCTGAAAGGTAAGCTCTGAGTTGTTTAAAAAAAAAAAAAAAAAGTAAAGTCTCACATATTGAGAGGCCACACGCTCTTGTTCAGGTGTTTTGAGTGTGATGTGATTCAGGGTGAATCTAAGACGCCAGCATCAGGTTGTTTTTTGTGTCTTCATTGTGCTAGTGTCACCTTTTGCTCATGTTCCCTTTTGACCTCTCTCATTCTGTATTCCTTCTTCTTTCTAATCCTCTTCAAATCTTGCTATTTATCTTCGTCACCACTTACACTAACTCACTAACTCACCGTCTTCCTTTACTTTTTCTCTTATTCATACCTTAGACACAACCCCACCTCCTTGTACACACACTAACCAGGATCTTCTTGTATAACCTTTTTAAAAAGCCTTTTTGGTCATCCCTACGGATAATTAAGTTGGCGTGCTATCCATGTCAATGAACAGACCTCAACTGTTTCTTCCCTTCATTAGTAAAACCGTGACATGAGAAGAAACCATAGCAACCACCAACGAACAGCCACAGCGACTGTATCACATGAGAGAGAAGAGAAAAAGACCCCCAGTCTGCTGTCGTCTGTATATGTCTGTATGTGTCGTGTGTGTGTGGGTGTGTGTGAGTGGGTGGTGATCTCTTGTTAATTAGCACATATTTGGTTCTACTGATCAATAGATTTGATGGCTGTTAACAGGGAATCAGGAGTATTAGAGCTTTATTTTGAGTTATTGGAGAAAAAAGAACAAATGCAGCTGTGTAGATTAAAGTCGAGATGAAATGAAAAATGCATTCTTAACCCTTTTGGATCATAGCCTTTGTCATAGTGGGCATCTATTTAACAATGCATGACAAAAAAAAAGCAAAAATTAAATTTGCTTGAATTCTTCTATCAAATTCTATCGTTTTTTATCCATGTTAAACTAAATCTGCTGAATGATTATGTAAAGGAGAGCCAAACAATTTCCAACCAATCATATCATGGCATCTACCTGTCAGTCATATTCTGCCTTCAAATGGAACACGTAAAGTCGTGAAGCTGTGTCCTGAATCTGTGTACAGGAAAGGCTTGGCGTTCAAGCGGTAACTGCATTAGAACAGTGTTGCTAGGAAACGGTAATATTGATATAAAGATCACTTGTTCTCCCCCTGGCTGTCTATGTGGAAATGTTACTTTGTCTTGAAATTCCACACGGAGGAACAAGTGACGAGACAATGAAGGTGACGATTTATATCTAGATTAACAACTTGTCCACAGTTACTTTTGGTCCTGCACGGGCCAATACGGGCTCCGCCATCTCTGAAAATGTCAGCAAACACGTCACAACTCGTGAATTTGGAGCTTTCTGATAAATTCGACCCACGATGTTATGAATACGACCAGAGGGGGCGTTCATACGGTCTCTTCTTGTAAACACGGCAAACATAACCCCATTTGAAGGAACCAATAATTCAATTTACTAGCGGCTCGGAGCTAAAATTCACGAGAGAGTGAAGAGATAGATTTAGATAGAGACAGGTTTAGATACATATAGACAGAGAGACAGAGAGCTTTGGAGACAGACAGATTGAGAGAGAGATTTAGAGAGAGACCGATAGATTCGGAGAAACGTGGTAACGTTGGCAATACGGTAAAGTAGGTAATTAGCTAGCTAGTTAGCGTCATAGCACCAGGATCGTGAAGTGTGTAGTGTGTAGTGTGTTTGGGTGTCTGCCAATCAAATTCCTCCCAACGATATGCCCCGCCTCTACATCCTGTTTGGAGCCATTTCATTTGCAAATAAGTCACCACCTGGCAGTAAGATAATGTGGAAATAGCTAATTGAAGGCTAACAGGGTATCTCACACTGACACAAAGCAACAGTGTTGTGCACATGAAGTTCAGTTCACACAGATGCTTGCTTATATGTGTGCTATATGTTGCTTAGTAACCAAACCATGAATAATATCTCAACTGCTTGGAGTGGATGTTACAGGGGGAAAAAGAGAAAACTGGGGCTTATTTTATAGCTTTGCATTTATTTATTTTTATGCTGATGAAAGTGTATTTTATTTAAGAGTCAGTCAATCCCGCTAGTGAAGAAACATTGCTGTTAGTGTGTCATTTTAAGGCAATTTATGGTTAAACCTCAGTGTGAGCTGCATCGTTTGCATACATTCCATAGGCACTGTGTAGCTCATTGTGGGTTTAATCAGCCTTGCTGTAGCTCAATGACCGTTTTAATGTCTGTCATTTCCCTGTAAGCGCTGCATCTGTTGCAAATCTACATGTGATGTTTCTTTTTATTTTAACCCCCACATAACTTTCACACTGCTGCTCTGTCTTTGCCTCTTTGCAACCATATGCTCTTTTAATGTTGTTTGTTTTGTTGTTGCTGTGGTGTTACACTGTGGAAGTGGTACCAGTGATAGCAGGCGTGATCAGTTTATGTGAATCATATACGACAGGCTCACATTCATGTATTGTATCCTTAGATTCAGCTGTTTTTTGGGCTGCGAAAATCAGTCCAATTTTGTTTTGATGCCATCACTGTTAGCGATGAGTCACGAGCTGAGCCATTAAATGACAACTGATATGAATAGCCTTTTATTACTGAAGGTTTCATTCACTTAAGTGCACCTCTCTAAATTAATGTACATTTACGAAGCATGTGAAACAACGAGTTTTGTTTTGAAAAAAATATGGCAAAAACATGCACCCAACAGACCTCATTTACTTTTTTTTAATAGAATCCCTAATCAGAGATAAAAAGAATAATGGAGGCTTCAGGCAGCTTGAGTGTTTGGAGGGCTTAATGAGATAAAAGAGGATCTATACACAAACAACACCACTTTTCAGAGGAGAGGAAACGACTTAGATGGGAGGCGAAAACAAACATATAAAATGAGCGCAAAGGAAATTCATTCATTCTGGGGTTGATTTGTTTCCATAATCAACAATAGGCATGTTTCAAGACATCTGCTGCCTCCGGTCCATTCACAGTTTATATATGTTTTATGAGTTACATGTACTAGATGCAGAAATGATGCCAGACTGAAAAGTCTCTCTTAAACACTCTTTACACTGAGCACTGACACATTTTTAAAATTGGAGAACACTTCTCCCT
>JAPZDX010000003.1:25002431-25014701 GCA_029783625.1 Naso annulatus | reverse complement strand
ACTGCTTATCACATGAAAACAAGGCTCATTTTCTGTGATAGCAGGATAATTTATCTGGTGAACCTTCATCACAAGATTGAAAGCCAGTGTCTGGTTCATGATCACACAGATTTGTTAATAGATTTAATCAGCAGGACAGTTTTGAATTTCACATATTGCTATACGTAGAGTGAAATCTAAATACCCCAAATGCATATCACTTCAAATTGTGTTTTAAAACGTCAACAAACACCTTTATAATAACTTCATTCTTACCGTTAATGACAAAGGCCGCCATGTTTTATGTTGCTTTGACATCAGGTCAGACAAACCGGACTTCTTAAATGATACCCAAATATCTGACCTGGAATTCCAAGTTGGACAACCGTTCAAATCATTTTTAACAACTCGAAGCTCTTTTTTTTTTTCAAGTTCCGAGGTGTCTTGAAGAGCATAATGATCCTAACTTGTTTGGAGCTAATTTCTTGCAACAAATTCAGAATATGCATTATTTTACACATCATCCCAGTTTACATAGTGTGCACTTGCGTAATTTTTTTTGGTAACAAATATGTCAAAAAATAGCCATATTTTATTTAAAACACTCTCAAATGTACTATAATGAGCCGAGTTAAAAGCTTCATACTTATGCCTTCACACAACTGAACAAAGCAGAGCAGCTTTTCTCATTCAAGAGCCAAGTGTGGCACAGGGAGGTTAATCCAATGCTTATGTAATTTCTTAATTTACTCACTGGGGCATACTTATGCAACACTACTGCGTGTGTGTGTGTTATCACTGTGTACCCTACATTTTGCTTGAGTGATAAGGCTCAAGTATGCAAAATGTTGTGATTTTCTTTCTTTCTTTTTTTTTTTTAAACAATGTAAGTTGTGCTTTCCCAGCCTTTAACAGTCTGAGCTCTATCCAAACATATTTTGCTCTTGGAGTGAAAAGATTAACAGATACTTACTGGAAAACTGCAAGACTCTGAGTTATGGTTGTACACAACGACGTTACTAATTCAAATTAAATTCTGTAAGAAATTAGTAAAAAATGACTCAGCTCTTTATTTATGTCTGCTATGGTCATTGTGTATTCTGGTTGAAGGCATAAACGAAATATATGGATGTTTTAATTACAACAGCATGCAACCCATAGTGAAAGTACCCACTGGATGTTGAAAAATATCTCCTTTACACATTCAAAGTAGATACATCGCCTAATAACATGTATATATGTCCAATGCTGTACACATATTTGCAATAAAAGTAGGGTTGCTACTCATCTTATTATGGAGCCTTTGCATGTTTTTGTAGTTGTTTCAATTTCAGGGTTGCATGCTATAAAATGTTCTGTTAATCACTGCTTCAGCTCTTTGAGAAACTGATCTCTCAGAATAAATCAGTGGTGTTTTTTTTATAGCGACATTCTGTGCACAGACTATCACTTTATTCTTCTTCCCAGAACTGAGAGTGCTGGAACTGTTAGTGGAACTGGAACCTTTCCAACGTTACTTAGGCCAGATAAAGAGAGATGAGGAGGAAGATATAAACTTCTAAATACTCAGTGTGAGATTGCCCAGAGCTGCTGGGTGTGTGCATAAGCTGTCCCGCGGGTGCTTATCGAGCCGGGGGAGGCCCGGGGCAGCGCTGTCAAGAGGGTGAGCGGGCCTTGTTTCAATGGGCGATTAAACAGCACTCCCAGCTCAGTCTCAGCCCCTCCACCGCTGCCCAAATCTCCTCTGACTAACACTCATTCTCCTCCACTTTCTCACTTCCCATCTTCCCTCTGACAGTAAAACTCTTCATCGCTCTCCATCCATTCTGTCATTTTAATTCCTTATCTGTAGTGAAATTCTGTCCTGTCATTTATTCAGGGTTTTTGGGCTGTATTTTCGTCAGTCCTGGCTTAGTGCAGATGCAGATCTAAATTCTGGGTGCAGGGAGCACAGGTAGGTTGGTAATCTGGTGAACAAAGATGCAGGCGCATCTGCGGCACAACCTGGCGCAGTGGTAAAGCAGGAACAGCAGACCATTAGAAGGTGTGTCACAGCTGATTTCAGTCATGGCCAATCAGATAACCTCCTCTCATTCCCTTTAAGACCACTGTGACCAACCTAATGGTCAATTTTGGCTAAAGCAGCAGCTGCAAAGGTGCCAGCCAAACTTAACACAGGAGGAAATTGACATACTTACTTACTTTCTTGCTGTAATTGCAGTTTATTTATAACAACACCATTGAAGAGCAGTGTGCTCGTAACGTCACTGATGTTGCGGTGTTAATAAATGTTAATTTGATGTGCATATTTACTTTCCAGTGATTAATTAAATGGCCTAAGCTGTCGTGTGAAAATGACAGCAGTGTCAATTAGAAGAGTTTCTATCTGTTACCACTTTGTGTAATGTCAGATTTTTATTTAAATTTAGGCATATTTGTATTTAATCCTAGTGGCTAGATATAGACCAGAGAAACTACAGTTTAGAAACTGATGAAAAGTTCATTTGAACATGGGGAAAATAACCAAAATGACTGACTGAATGCAACTGTTTTAATCTTAAAAAAGAATATTGACTCATCTTTTTTTAATGCAAGCACTTGCATGTCAGCTCCTGCCTTAAATCCGTGGTGGTTGCATTCATTTGGTTTAGAGTGGCTGCTGCATCATGACGCACATCAACTGCCTGATTGACATCCAATTCATCAGACTAGAGTCAGCGTCATAATTTATATGATAGAATTAAACTGAGGGCTGCATTCGAAATTTTGTTTTGATTATTTATGTAAATGGGATGAAACATGAAGGACATCCACCAAACCTACCTGTGGGATTTTGGATAGTCCTGTTAATGTGCCCCGTTACCCAGTAAAGCCATAAAAACAGCGCCAGCTTGTACTGCACTTGGTCTTGGTTTTGGCTGGCAGAGGCCAAACATAAGTGCACCAATGCATCTTTACCGACACACTAGAGGTGGGCTCGGGCAATACCCTTCCGAACCTAAGTTGGTTCTGACCGAACCGGACTGACAACGTCATTTCCAAAACTCTGACCGACTCAGCTGTCGGCCCAACTTACATAAACAGAAGCGCAACATACAGCAACAGATAATACTGCCAGGCTTGCCATAAACTCAAAAAACGAATCGTTTCTGACATGAAAATATGCATCCTTAAGAAAATATGCGTCCTTAAGAAAATATGCATCCTTAAGAAAATATGCATCCTTAACGTTTAATTCCTCACACACAGAGCCCCACAGAAGCTCACAGCAGAAGTGCGATTTCTGGCAGTCCAGCCAACCAATCACGTCTCTAAAAAGGCTGTGGTGCATTCAGGTGCCGTCAGATGAATTGGAAAAACAGAAATTCCAGCTCTTAACAGATTAAAAAGAGGAAAAAACACACAGAAAGTAGGTCACCAAACCCAACCCGGCCCGGCCCGTGGGTACCCAACGGATCCCATCGGGCGTCGGCCGGGTGTCCCACCTCCACAACACACCCTTTGTTGTGCAGCTCCATGCAATCAGGTTCATGTTGGTTCATGAAAAAAGGCACTTGCATGTTACTAGTGACCAGTATGCCAGGACCTGCCTTTTTGCACAGGTACAAAAGTGGAGCCCTTTCTCTGCAGGACATGGTAGCAGACAGTTTATATGAGCAGCTACTAGTGTTCAAACCAGAGGTGAAGGTCGCCAGTTGTCTGGTCTGTCTTCCAGAACATCCAGCTCTACAGTTCAGCAAGATTTTGGTAAATACTGACAAGATCTCTGTGCAGTTTGCTGGCTGATATGTTACCCAATTGCAAGATAAAAACTACCAGTTCCAAATAAGAAAAATGTGATTGTAATGAGCTGTTGCCACGGAAATGACAGCAATTTTAGCCTATTATGAGAAACTAATGCTTTAACCAGCAGAATTTGATTATTTTGTTGTAAATCTGCTATCTTTCTTTTTTTTTTTTTTTCAATCATCATTTTGATGCACTTGACTGATTTTGTTTGTTTGTTTGTTTGTTTGTTTGTGCTTTTGTGTGCACATGATCTTTACAGGTGGGATGCACTTCCAGTATCAAGCTGAAATGCTCATTTTCTTACGTGTTTGTACATCTCGACTTCTTTGTAAGTAGGAGGACGTGCGCGCCTGCAAGCTCACCAACATTCTGGTGTGTTTACATTTTAATGTTTATTAATATGCTTTGTGCCTTATTAAATAAACTGAACTGAACTGATGAAGTGCATGCGTGTGCACTTCATCCCCATCAAAAGCCACGATTACTCCCTTTACTGCCACCCTGATTGAGCTCAGCTCATTCAATAATTTGACTTGATGAGAGGCCCCTTGCCTATTGAATAATACCTGCCACGTCCCTCTAAGCATAGGTGTGACCAATTAGAGAGGATTGATGCTTTTATCCCCAATCCCTACGAGACAAGCCGTCGTAAATACAGCTAAGGCCTACCCGTGGAGGGTGCTTATGTGTCCTCTGAGAGGGTGGGAGGGAGATGGTGTGTGTGGGGGAGTGGGGCTTTATCACTTGCTTCCTGGGCTAACCAGAAAATTTGGATTTGCTGCTTGGTTGCTGTACTGAGCCTGGATTCAGCTTAGAGCAAATGACTGTTTAATTTGTTCACTGTTGCAGGTAATTTCTCTCATTCACTCGGGGCAGCCAGGTCCCAAAGTGGCTGCAGGCAAATCGATAAGGATTCAGGATATAAGAGACCTTAAAAAAGTTGGGCTGAGATTCTAAGATGTGTGAGGACAGCAGGATCTGAAGAACGAGGGAGTGAATATAAAAGTGAGCGGTTTACAGTAAGAGGAGAAAGGATTCGGTTTTGTTTACAGTGTGTTTGGGAAAGAGCACAGAGGACCTGTCAGGAGTGAATCACGAGAGGTTGCCTTGAGGCTGAACGATGCTGAAGACCGGTTCAGCAGAGGGAATTACTGTGGGTTTCATTGTGTTTTGTCAGTGTGCTTATGTGTGCAGAAACCCTTGCATGAACAAGAAAATAAAGATTCAACACAGCGTCTAACTCTTGAAATTATCAACTGTTTACACTCACGGTTAGACTTTACTCTTCAAACCTCCACAGTGAAGCGAAGGAGGAAGAGGGCAAGAAAGAGGAGTTAGAGGAGAGAGGTAGGTTGGTGCTGTGCCTCTGACATGCTGCTGAAATATTGATGAAGTTGCAAAGTGGTGTTTTCGCTAATAGCCATCTTTTAGCATTTGCTGACAGGCCATTATAAGGAAAATCTTTTTCTCTCTCTCTTTTTCATTGGCTGTTTTCTCTTATATAAATAAATAAATAAATAAATAAATAAATAAATAAATAAATATATAATTTTTTTTACCTCCCTAACCATTTTCCTTCTGTCTTTTGCTTAACAACCACAGTGCAGTAATTATCCGTAACAGCTGTTATGCTCCATTCTTCTGAGGACTGGGCAGTTCTGAGTCAGAAACAAATCAGTGTTATTATTATAAGTACAGGGAAGAGGAAGTTAGAAGAAATAAAATGTAAATATCAGGGGGAAGGGTTGGTGCATGCTGAGTCCAAGCAGCAGAATATTTTCCACTTGAAAAGACAACAATACAGGACATTGTGATGCCC
The DNA here is from genome assembly GCA_029783625.1 of Naso annulatus. Lineage (NCBI taxonomy): Eukaryota > Metazoa > Chordata > Actinopteri > Acanthuriformes > Acanthuridae > Naso > Naso annulatus. The sequence continues at coordinate 25,009,114 of JAPZDX010000003.1, read as the reverse complement.
CGAAACACAATACACTGTGCAGAACACAAAATGTAATCACATAACAATTCACCAGAGATCACCAAAAAACCACCAGTGCCAGACTCTGTGGAACACTGTGAGCTACCAGTGCAGCCGGTACAGTCAGCCCTAGTTTGAAGAGAAACAATTACTTTAAAGGCGAATGAGTTTGATTACAAGCTGCCCTGTGAGACTCAACAAGCAATTACAAATCAGTAAATAATAATTACTATGGCAGCTCGGACGAGAAGCTGTGGCTTAGACGAAGAGCTCATTGGAAACAGATACTGGTAACATCAAACTGCACACACAAGTACACACACATATGCCAACATTTTCATCAGCAGCATGAAGAGTTGTGCTGTTATCATTTTTTCTCTGAAACATCTACACACAAATATACAGAAATTCAAGCCTACTGAAAAACTGCTTTTTTTTTTTACATGTTAAGTATTATTACGTGAACCACCATGAGGGAAAAATAATGTTTTAATAGTTTTTAAATAGCTCCAATAGGTGAAAAACATTCAATTCTTTGTTTCTAGCTGCATGTCTTTTACAACCTTGTGAGGCAACTGGACATGCAAAATCACGATATCATGGAAAGACATCTTGCCAGGCCGCAAGCTATCCATTTCTGGCTATTAGACTGCTGACCAGACCAGTCTGCGTCCTTTGAAGAAGCACTATCATGAGCTACAGTGTGGTTTATGTGTGTGATGCAGTAAGAAGCGGCCGTTCGCTCAGAAAACAACAACAATGATAATAGCTCTTATACAATAATATATAACAATAGGTGTTTTCGGACCAAACAGTTACAGGAACTTTTTCAGAGGAACTGTCCACTGAGGAGTTCCTGGGGAACTGAACACCCTTAAGGGCTTTTTATCTGTTGACATTCACACCACAAATAGGAACCCCCTACGTAAGCTACGTAAACTGGCCGGCAGTTGGTATACCACTATCACTTCTACGTGACTTACAGTGTAACTTTACAGCAACAACAAATTCAGGCTAACGTTACTGCATTGCTGCTCCAGTATGTGGTGATAACATACCATGAATCTTGTACTGAACACCATTAAATCTCAGAGAAGATACAACAACGAAACAGCTGTGATCTCGTTGCGTGCTCTGGTTCATAGTTTGTGTTGTCTTGTACCTACTCTGGAGTTGGAGCTAAAAAAGTTCCTGAAAACGCAGTTCTAAGAACTATAATAGTTTACGGTTCCCGTGGTGCGGATGCAATAAAACGGGAGGTTCTTAGAGCAAAGTTCCTAGAACTATGAAGTGGTTCCTGTGGTCCAAAAACACCTAAAAAGGGTGGTGAAGAGGGACAAAACAACACCTATACAACATATACACAAGAATGTACATGCGTCACACAGACAAAGGATTGGGAGGAGGGGAGCTAGGAGTAAGCGATGATGAAGAGGTGCGTTTTTGAGACGGGACTTGAAGACAGGGAGGGACTCAGAGGGTGCGAGCTCCTGTTCCAAAGTTCCAGGGAGTTCCAGAGCCTCAGAGCTGTCCTGGAGAAGGCACTGCCCCTGAAACTGTGGAGGTTGGACTTGGGGGCAGACAGGAGGCCAGTTAAGATGGATCTGAGGGGCCGAGAGTGTTGGCAGGGGGAGAAGAGGTTGGTGAGATATGGGAGAGCCAGGTGGTGGAGGGCTTGGTAGGTGAAGACCAGGATTTTGTGGCTGATGCAGTAGGAGACGGGGAGCCAGTGAAGGTCTTTAAAGAAACACTATGTAACTTCGTCTGTGACCCACTGCTTTGAAAAATGAGACTTAACAATGCACGTTAATATGTTGCACAACAGCAATTTTAGCAAAATTGGGTCATATTTTATGGGGAAAATGTCCTCTTGTTTTCCTTCTGATGTCCTACGACTGATTTGTTTGTCTGCAGCCTTTTATTTTTGCAAAGCTGTCACCAGCAACGACCCGGTGCTGGTGACAGGAAGCATACATGTTGCTTTCAGGAACCTCTGTGAATCACGGAGTTGAGGCAGAGCAGTCGCAGGACATCATCTCCATAAAATATGACCCGGTTTTACTCAAAGTTTTATTTTATGTGAAATTTGGATGTGCATCGTTAGGTTTAGTTTCTCAAAGCAGTGGATCTCAGTCAAAGTTACGTGGTGTTGCTTTGAGGACTGGAGTGACGTGTTGCCAAGACTTAGGGTGAGTTAGGAGAGGGCGGCTGTGTTCTCGACAAGCTGGAGTTAATTGATAAAGCTGGATTTTTACCATAGAGGAGTGAATTGCAGTAGTCAAGGTAGGAGGAGTTGAAGGCGTGGATCAGTCTTTCAGGGGCAGGGGGTGCGAGGGAGGACCATATTTTTGCAGAGGTGGTGGTAGGAGGTGGAAGCTATGGATGCGGTTAGAGTAGATGCTGCAATAGCATCAGTTGTATCAGAAAGTATCAGAGAGCATTTCTTCATTGATGGGAGGGTAAAAAATGACACCTATAGCTTTACTTGTTGAAAACATGTTTCCATTCTTCTCCTGGTTGACTTCAGTAAGAGTTTGATTTACCAGCTGGCTCCCCTGGTGGTGAAAAGGTCATCTGGGATAGACGCTGACAGACTGATGGTTTATCCAATCACCTGCCAAGTTGTTTTTTGTTTTTTTTTTCCAAAGTGCCTGCCCTCTTCCAAACAGTTTCCAATGGAGCCTTCCCAGATGGTTGTGTGTCACAAACCATCAGGCGCAGTCAGGTTAAACCTTTTAAATAAGTATCACATGTATACTGTTGTTATCATTATGCGGTCTTTATTCAAAAGGACTCATTTCCTAGAGTGCATCTCCCAGACCATCAAACATGACTTAGCTGTAAAAAGATGATGGACAAGATGTTATATTCCATTTTGCAACTATTTTGGTCATAGACACAATCAAATTTCCTTTTCTTATATGGATTACAGGGTTAAAGGGCTCACTGTGTAGGCTCACAGCACTGATGATTACAAAAACAAGTCAAACTAACACGACTTAGGTCACGCAATCCCAGGGATAAGCTATAAATTTCACAGGGCATGATCTCTGGGTAGTTGACCTGGAAAGCCCTGCAAATCACACAGTTCAATCATTAACGCCAAAGGCTGAAGGCCACAAACTCCAGGGGTTAACTTCAGACACCAGTGCAGATAGTGTCAGAGCTGTTTGATCTGCTGTCCACACTGAGGATTCATATTTTCATAACATATGCTGGAACCTTGGATGGTAGAAATATCTCCATCTTGTTGCACTTCTTTATCTGTAAATACAACAATAATCAGACTTGAGCTGGCCATCATGAAGAAACAGCTTGTTTGTTTCTTTGTCTTCCACGTCTGTCCTATAGTCTCTGTCCCAGCCCACAGCTGGCCACTTGGCAAAACACTTAGAACAATTTTTTCTCAAGAATTTACCATTTTTACATTTTCCTTCCAGATAATAAATAGTTTGTTGTCTTTGTCAGGATTAGGATTTAGATCAGTGCAGCTTTATTGTGAGGGAGGTCTTGATCCATGAGGTTATTTGAGGGATTTAAATGTGAAAAGGTCAGAGGAGTATCTGGTTCACTTCACACTTCAGTAGACCTCCATCGATTTATTACAGAGTTTCAGTTCTTGAATCTTATCTGACGGAAGTCAACCAAAAATGTACTTCTTAAATCTTCTCTGATGAAATGTTCACCAAATATTCATGTCTTAAATCTGCTCTGTTTATCTACTAGATATTCAGCTCGTCAATAGTAGTGATGGAAATCTATCACTTACAGTAACTGCAAGAATTAGTCAACTTTCTCAACTTTGTTGAGTAATCTTCATCATCCTCTTATTTTTCTGTTCTTTATATCTTATTGTATTGCTGTATTTATTTATACATGCTTAGCCACATGTGCATTGTTTTCTAACTATGGGTTATGTGAAGTGATTTTTGAAAATAATAATAATTTAAAATAATCAATATTTGTATGTTTAGAGAATCCGTGCTTACTAAATTAGGAGCAATGGGCTGGTTGTATTTGAACTAAACATAGTTGTATTTGAACATCTGGGTGCTCAGCTGAGATCTGGTATTTTCCCACTGATGGTTGAAACTGGACGATATGTAAATTTAAAGCAAGAAATGGGGATTTGCCATATGTCCTGTTTGGTTGATGTAGACAGTGAGTTTCACTTTAATTTCTACTGCCCATCCTGTGATAAACTATGTGGATTTTTGTTTACCAACATAAAAACACATTAAATTAGTATTTATGGACGATGCACAAAGATGAAGTTGATTATTTTCATATGAAACTGGCTTGTTACGTGGAGAAAGCATGGGAGATCAGAAAACAAGCTCTTTTTTTTAAAGATAAACTGTGAACTTGCAAAATTTCTTTTCGCTGTACAATTCATTTGAAATCCACAATTTCAAATGAATTGTACAGCGATTTTGTAAGAATACTTTTTGTAAGAATAATGGTAATATATTAAGTAGTAGATCAGTTTATGCATGATATTTCTAAAACTGGAAGATGACACATTTTCTGTATTGTGACGACGTTTTGTAATATCGTGGGATGGGCCACACTGACATGACACTGAAATAAAAATGGAATAATCGAGTATGATCTGCTCTTCATACCCAGAAGAGTTATGAATGAGTGGAGATATTGAAAGCATTGTCCCCATCAGTCCATTTCTCTCTGCAGATGTAAAAAGATGAATTTTCAGACATTAGGTAGGACTCGAGTCATGGTGCTAAAAGAGCAAGCAGAAGAACCTACACACCTTTTTTTTCCCCTGTTACAACTTTCTCAAGCTCTTCCTGAGGGATTCTCCAGCACTTTAGTTGAGAGTTTTAACTCCTGCAGCAGACTCCAGTTCCTTTGTGCTACCCTCAAACTGAAGTGAGAAGAAGTTTGCAAACTGATCCATGCTGATGTGAAGAAAAACCCTCAAACCCTCAAAACTGTATCGTCACAGACTTTAGAAAATCATCATAAGATGATACAGCAAATCCCAGGCTGGGATGCCACCACCACCATGTGGAAATGCGTTGGAGGGTTAACAGACAGCTAACATGTTATCACACGTTAAGCTGAAAGGCAAAAGCTTAAGCATAAGCTGCAGTACGGCACATCTTTGTTGATTGATTTCATCGAAGCTGTGGCCTCTTGACCTCAGGTCATGATAGTACTCTCTGAGTGTCCAACATACGGCTGAATGACAGGATATGAGAAGTAAAACGGGTGCTATAGTACATCACAAGCACTTGAAAACCTTCTAGGTCAGGTTGACTGGAACTAAATGATAAAAAGGGGTGAATAAGGTGAAAAGGTCAAAACAAGTGAAATCCAACTTTAAAATGATGGCTCATAAAAACTGCATGTGAGAAAAAGCAGAAAAGCAGAGAAGGTAAAAAAAAAAGAAGCTAAACTGAGCTTTTATTTAAAATTCTGACACAATCTATTATTATTACATGAGGAGAGAACGGAGAGGAGGAAGTCGAAAGTTTGGATGGTTCTATAATAATAATTCAGTTGGAAGTGTGGTGTGCATGTGTGCGTATGTCAGTGTGTGTATATTTATATGTAACGACAAGGAGAGTCCTTATACTGCATCAGTGTTAAGTCAGGCAGAAACTGTGTGTCAGGCAAGGTGCACAACACGGAAAACACACACAGATAAAGGGATCATCTCTACTACACTGCATGCACGCACACACACACACACACACACACACACCCATATTTCAGCATGAATCACCACTTAGTCTATCCAAATGATCTCAGCTTTGGACTAGCTTCCCTCTACCTGCATCCCTCCGCTCTTTGCGCCCCACTGTTTAGGCCTGCAACATGATCAGGCAGGTACTGCGTGTAACACTGCCACGTGCAGCCGGGCTGATGCCACATTCTATTTTCCGAGACCACGCGGCGTTCACTTTTACTCATCCGGAGGAGGTGGAAGCAGGGAGGGCGGCAGAGGCAGAGGAGGAAAAGTATAACAATGATGGCAGTGAGGGGGAGGAGGTGAGGCAACATGACAAAAAACAAGAGGATGTACAGAAAGAGGAGGAGGAGAGAAATTGTCGTGCAAGACGTGTTTATCTAGGTCATCTATGTCTTTATCCTCAACGGCCTCCTCCTCCTCTCGCTGCCTCTCCCTCCCGTCCTTTCTCTCAATCTCCCTTCTTCCAACATTGTTCATCCACTAGCCGCTGCAGCATGTTGCCTTTTCCAGTCTACTTCTGCTGGCCTGGATGCTAATGGCTGGCCATGAAAGTTTAAACACGCTGAATGGCTCAATAATTTAATAATTACCTCTTAGCAGATGGACAGCAAGGGTCTCCTCTCCTCTTTAGTTTCTCCTCCATCAAGTGGAAACTGCACCACTAAGTCGGAAGATGGTATGAGTTTATTAAAAATCAAAATGTAAAAATTCCGCTACAGGCACATTTAAATGTATATGAAAATTATCTGATGTGGTTTTTATTTAGTTTAACGTGGTTTTCCTCCATAAAAAGTTCAAAAAAGCTGAAACGGGGCTGCAGGCACATCGACTCTTTCTCCCTCATTGAGTAAATTCTAAATCTATCAATCACAGAGTGCCCACCACTGCTGCTTGTGCTAAATTGACCAGTGAAAGAGCAGAGCGCATCAAGCTGGCTTACAGTTAGCGTTAAAAGAAATACGGAGAC
>JAPZDX010000003.1:24866670-24883111 GCA_029783625.1 Naso annulatus | reverse complement strand
AATTATCTTGTGAATTTTGAGGCCTATGGGTTGAGATATATCTGTAACTAATCTCTTTAATTTTTCAAAATAACTTAAAGCATATTTATTTATGTAGTTAGCTGCACAGTTCCGCACTTGGGGTTAGTTGGTTCATCAATGTGTGCAGCAGATCTTACAAACAGGATTTTAAATTATATATTCTTGCAGTTGCACAAGAACTGATTTTACTTTTCTGTTTTTTAATAACAATTTCTGATTTCACTGCCAAATAGTTTGTCTATTAGGTTTTCTAAATGCTATGTACAATTAATTTTAACTGCAGCTGAGGGCTGTTTATTTTGGGATAGTAGTGTCACACAGCACCTCAGAAACTAGGCTGTACAACTCTGCTTACTGGCTTTTTTTTCATCATGTATTTAATTTGGTCACTTTTACATAACATTTAGTGAGGGAGGGGGACACAGCAACCCTCTGACGATTTATTCATTCTGTTCATGCTGTTATACCACTATGTTCTGATGAGCTTCTATCTACCAGCTTCCTTCCTTCACGGTCTCTCCCTGCAGGGCGGAGTTCGGGCTTGTCACAGAGAATTTAGCTCACCTGCTTTGCATCCATCTCTATATAAACTCTGATTTCTTACACAACTACTCAACCCACCATTCTGTGAGCACATCTGACGCTCACTGAGACTTTGCGGACACCAACAGAGCACCTTGTTTTCACTTCCGCTTAAAGTTTTTTTGTTATTTTTTTTAAAAAATTGGATTAAATTCAGAGTTTGAAGAATACAAATTATGTCACGTCATTTGTTTGGTTTTGCACTTTCCTTGTCCAGTCAGCCCTTTTGATTTAGGAGAGATGCAGCCAAGTCAAACGTTGTGGTTGTCTAGGCCAGTTTATCTTTCTTCCATTAAAATAAATAAATAAATAAATAAAATGAAAAAATCCAGTCACGATTGAGATTTACGTTTTAATGCACTCCAGAAATGTGCCGACATCCATAAAATAACAGGCAATGGGTGGAAAAATCTGCAAAGTTAAAGAAAGAATCAAATTAAAGTAAAGGAAAAAAATCTTTTATCTTTATCCTTAAATTTAATAATGTCATGTGCACAAGCAGCCTTCTCAGATTGGCAAAGACATAAATTTCAGTTAAGAGGAGGGTGAATAGGATTCTCTGTGATCTGTAACACGACGGTTGGTTAGCTGGATTGAAGAACATTAACTGTCAAACCAGGCAGTACAAATATAATATAAACCAAGATCCTGTTACACTAAAATACTTTCCTAAACACATTACAGTCATATTTAGCTGTAATTTGAGAGCATTTGTGACCAGGCCATCATTTTTGAACCGCTTGTAATCAGACAAAACACTGCCTCCACTTGCACGTGTCGCTCAGCGCGGCAGCACACATTTCCTCAGCTGGTTGTTTTGCATCCGAAGCCTTTATGGTCAGGACATGTTTGAAATCGAAAATGAGTTGAGAAATCTCAGACAAGACATGGCAGGCTAAGCTCAATCACCGCGCATCACGAGGCAGCTGCAGGGCTGCCTGATGTGTACCAGGAGGAAACGTTGAGCTTTCCAGCACACTCTCCTGTGTGTGTATGGGAAAATCCTTTGACCTCCTCAGTAAATCATATTAAGCAAAACCGTCTTTTTGTGTGTGTTAGTGCACTCTTGTAACATTTCCTCACCTGCCCATTTGTTCCTGTTCTTTGTCCAGGAAGTGAGTGTAATATCCTTCCTTTTCTCGAGTGTTTTAAGTGTTCTTGTTTGTGGTGTTAAAAGGCTCAGAGATCGAACAGTTCATAAAAGCGTTTCCCTCCCGCCATGTTGTTATTGATGCTTTTCTATTGGGCCGGCTGGGGATTTGGGATGCTCTTGTATCACCTTTGTTAGGAGCTTTGTTTGTGTTAAAGTGTTTGCAGCAGAGACACAGAACCAACATACACTGTTTTCATCTGGAAAATCCCCTTCATGTCTGAGAAATGCAGCCTCTGCAATGCACCACATGTATATAATCTTGCACATGCATTTGCAATTCAACATTAATGTTTGTATTAGCGGGACTAAATCGCTTTCATGAGCCAAAGATCAAACCACTGCCATGTAAAACATGATTGAACTACTCTTCTAATATGCATTGCCGGCTTTATGGTTATGTCTTCCTACACAATGATGACCATTAGGCTGCATACGCTGACCACCATTTCCACCCCATTTGCTGTGTGTAGCTTCCTGTCTGTATAAAGTATTATGAACAATACTCACTTGTCTCTGGTTTATTTTATGTGGGAGAAAGGCAAAAACAATTATATTTATTATGTACTCAGTTCCAAACCACTCAGTACTTACTGTGGGCAGTAGTTTTTAAAAAATGCTCATCCATTTCCTAAAACTGAGCACTGTAGTTTAAAGTAAATGTTCACACAAAAGGAAGTAAAACAGGCATCCATTGGAGTTTTAGGTAGAATCAGAAGTATTTTCTTAAAGAAACAAAATAAGCAACGTTAATACAAAATATAGACTTACATAACATTAACCCTGCTCAATCGTCACTTATGGGCCCCCAGACGTGTGGTGGTGACTGTGTCTGCAAAGTCCTCTGCCTGTGTTTTGATGTTTTGGTTTAGTCAAGACGTTTCTGGGCGGGGGGTGCGTTTCCCCCAGCCAGCAACAGCGTGCAGGTGACATTGGGAGTGGATAAAACAGAGCGACCAGACGCCATTCACACTTAAGAAAACTGTGGATTGCTGATATAGAAATAAAGAAAAGGAAGCAAGCCCTAGTGAAGTCAAACGACAAGCAGATAAAACTCTATCCAGAACGAGAGTGAATCTTGGTTTGGCTTTCACCTGCTTGCGAGTGCTGAAGGAGAGGCTGGAGATAAAGAGCGATGCAGAGTTTGCCTGCTTTCTGTTGGACCGAAAGGGTCCAAACACCCTGATGAAGACTGTATAGTCGAAATGCGTTGGTTTGTCCCTGTCCAGAAAAAAGATTTTTACTTTGTTTACCATCAGAGTGCCTCAGACTGCCTCCTTTTTGCTGCAATTTTGGACTTACTTTTTGCTGACAGCCAGGCTTTTTTTGTTTTTGTTTTTTTCTATTTATGTGTTTTTTGTTTGGGTTTTTGTTTTGAGGAGCACCTGATTTTTTGATATTTCCACCTTTCCTTGACCCAAATTGTAGCACTCCCAGCTATTTTTTCCTCAGGTGCAAAACATCATTGGTTAGCTTGTGCTAGCTTGCTAAATTATCTACTTTTCCATCAAAACAAAAGTAACATTCCTGCATAGTGTGCGGTGTAGGTACAAGCAGTAAATGTGTTTATAGCGGGAAAGAATTGAGGAACAAGAACACTTTTTTTAACAAGTCTGCAAGTAAAATCATGAAAACCAAACCAGAATTTATCAAAATAATGAGTTGTCCACTTTTTTTTTAATCTCTTATTCAAGGTAATCTTTTTGATTTCTAGTTATGTCATTGTAATGTCAACACAACTGAATGAGGCCAAACTGCTGCAGACCTTTTTTTTTAAAATTCATTTTTCTTCTTTTCCTTTTCTTTTCCTCCTCCTCTCTCGTTTTAAACAAACTCTATATAATTTTTCAGGTGCAAACTGTATCAAAACATATGATGCATACAATCAGGTATCAAAATAATGATTTACATTGCACAACTTCCTTTCTAATATAATTTAAAGTGCAATTTCACTGAAACCATATTCCTTAAAAACAAAGCAAATAAAGGTAAGAAAATCAAAAACCCGGATACAAATCAGAAATCAAATTAAGATAAATAAAATTTCCTCTTCCTCTCTGGATGTAAATATTAAAGTTATGTGTTTCTGTATCGTCAAAATGAAAGGGAATGGACAATGGACTGATTCAAATAAACACAGAGTTGAGTGACTTTGCTTTCTAAACAATAAGTTCTTTTACAAATGTAATACTCTTGGCATTGTACTGCTTCTCTGTTAATTATTGTATATCCATTTGTACAGTGAGTGGATGTGATATAATGTGAATTTTCGAATAAAAAGAAAGAGAAAAAAAGAAAGAAAACCAAACATCAAACCAAACACACACACACACGCACACACACACAAAAAAAAGGAATAAGAATAAATACATAAAGTAGTTGACGATTCATCTAAATAATAAAAGTATCAATCAACGTGCACTACTTAGATTGATCATGTTCTTAATGAGCTCTGAAAGTACTCGGGGATACAAGATGTAGATCCTAATAAATGATTCCATGCAGCACAGCTGAAAGCACAGTTAATGTTATCGGCTGTGCGTGCTGCGCCGGCTGTAAGCTCGTGGAAACACGAGGAGTCGTGCTCACATTCTGCCGTCTGTCTTTAATTTGCTGTATGGCTTCTAGTTATTCTTGTAACTGCCATTAGTTTGATTAATATGTGAAAGTGGTTAATTATTCCCTTTCACTCGAATGGATTCAGTATTTGAGAGTAATGTTCTCAGATTCAGGGGCAACTTTGTGCAGAAGGTGGTATTCGAATGTGAGCTCAAACGCGTCCTGCAAACGACCTCCTCAGAGTTAAGTGTGAATCGAAGTTGACACATCCACAGCTTTGAAAGTGAACTTCTGTGTTTTCATTCTTGGCTTCTGATTTGATAGTATACCTCTCACTGTTGTACTGTGTGTGTAGCCATTGAGTAGAGTTTTTTTTCTTTGTCTGAAAAGTCTGTAAACGCTCATTAATGTGAAGACATAATCGGGTGGAATCAGGTCTTGTGAGCACTTTTAAAAGACTGTAACCAACTGGAAATAACACAGCCATGTTTTCAGCTTTAAGTGATCTGCTCAGTAGGGCTTTAGTTTGAAACTACACTTCAAAGAAATGGACGAAGAGCCAATAATATGCCGCAGCCACAGAAGAAGCCGACTGATTACAGTTTACCACTTCGATGCAAGAGGCTCTTATCCTTCGCTAGTTGAGAGTGGCGGCAAAAAAAATGACCCCCTTCCCTTTTTTCCTCCATCCCTTCTGAAGAGAGAAAGAGAAAGCAATCGATCACGACAGAAGAAATCTCTGGTGGACCCGAGTGGCAGCTTCTGGGTGGATAAATGAGGTCAACATGAAAGTGACAAAAATGACCACTTGAGACTCGAAAAGCAAGTTAGACTCCCACATTAAAATGCCCAACTTAACAGCAGAAATAAACATGTTAACAGCCTGGGAGCCCCGCTCACGACAACTTCACTGGGACTGAATTTCTAAATAACTAATTTAAATTATATTAAGGCCAAGGGGCTGCTTGGCATCACACATTCAATGGTAGCAATATGCGGACTCCTCAGCTCCACCCTCTCCTTCAAGTACGGTTCCAAATATGGTCTCCTCTGGCAACAAAATCAGGGTGGAGATGGTCATAATGGCAAAACGGAAGCTTTAAAACAGTATTCCACTGAGCAATGGGTGAGGTCACAGTGACTTTGTCCACAATTTGTCACACATTTGATGAATATACCTGATTGATATTTGATTTATTAGGAAGCAAAGTGCTTTTACCTCAAAAATAAAGACAGAAATGTTAAAGATTTGATGACAGTCAAACAGCTGCTCTATGACATTTACGGTTGTGTACCATAAATAATCATAGACTTAATGTGACAAGTGTTGGTGTGTAAACCACAACTTAAACCCGCTGCAGGAAATTTGAGTGTGCACTCAAGGAGAACTGATGGAAAAACTGTGACTGAATCCATTTTCTGGTTCACATCTAAAGGGAGATTTATGCCAATAACAGTTTGGTTCATATTATACTAGAATTTTTGTATCTTTTTTTAAGGATTTTAAAGAAGGGGAGATTACTTTTATTTAGCTATACTTGTGTAATGTCAGTATTTTCATATCGCTGTCTCTTTATCACTCAAGCTGGATTTGTAAAGTATCTTTCATAACAGGTTTGTCAGTTCAAAATGCTTGGCACACTAGACAGAAAAAGAAAAATAATGGCAGAATAAAAACACACTAAAGTGAAAAACCAAAAGAACAAACCGTCCACGCAGGCATAATAACTGTGAAAGGGGAAAGTTCATGTTTAAAGAAACCGTTTCAGCTGCTCGCAGATCATCTCACTATATCAGTCAAACGTGACAAGAAGCAGAAAGATGTGAACGAGATGAGAAGGTCACTGTGACGCTTAGAAAATGAAGTCAGAAATTATGGCTTGCCAGATGTGCAGTGAATATTTTAGCCCAGCGCGGCGGATATAAACCTGCAGCTGTAACTGGTTCTTTAGACTTTGAAATTAAAAATGAAAACCTGAGAATGTTAATCAATGAAGACAATGGAAAACATGGTTTCAATTAAGGTAGATTTCAGCATCCATCTGTGTTATCCAAATGAAGTCATCATCTAAAGAACCAACCGGGCGCAGTGCGTTTACATCCGCCACTAGTTGGAGTAAGTTCTGCAACTCTGCAGAACAGTCTGCTGCAGCGGGCGACAGCGCGGTCTCACTGAGTAAAATCTTATTGCTTTCCAGTTAACAACACCGCTGAAATGTGTCATTATCCTTGCTGGCAGTAGATAACTGCTCACTTCATCTGTCCTCCATTCAACCCTCACAGTGGAATGTCAGCTTGCAGTTGGCTCCAGACCCTATCAGGTGGTGTGACTCATTCGTTTCATTATCAAATGAGATGGGTGCCTGGCTGTGCGCGGGTGCTTCTCATCATGCCAGGGCACGGTTTAATGGGTAGTAGTAGATAGCCTTGTTTTTCCTCTTCTCTCAGTCTTTCACTCTTACTGCCTCTATGCCAGCATAAGTTCTCCAAGTGGAAGAGCTTAGCTACAAATTAAAGTTTAGTACCTGCAAAATAGTGTATTATTTGATATTTTTTAAAGTAATTTACCAGTACTGCTACTGGTGCTCATATTGCTAAGTCTCTGACTTTCTCAAGTTGTCACTTTTTCTTGTTTTCTTAGCAAATCCTCCATGTAGCTTTTGGGAAAAGGCAGCAATTGAAGCTTAAACTTATGCAGAAGCAAACAAATATGTTTAGTGTTCCAGAAAACTGGTGGAAGCTCAAATGGTGAACCGTAGAGAAAACATGCAGTGATTGCTCGGTGAACCTGAAAATGAGACTGAATGGACTTCATTTCAAACAAAACAGGAAGTAGAAGTAAGTTTTAAAACTCAGTCACAGGACCTGACCAGGCGACATCTCTAGCTTGCTTGCAAGATATAAAGAAAAGGGGCCGATGGAATTAGGATTTTATAAAATCATCAGTGCACACTGTAAAGTACAACTGGCAGTTTAGTTTTATTATTTTTAACTGGCTGCCTGTGTGTTTTGGAAACTTTGAATTACCTATCCCTACAACTTTTACGTGTCCTATAGTGTTTCTATACCCTTTTTCAACATGAATGGCAGTGAATGGGATTCAGAAATTCAGGCTTAAATCTACTAAATGCATAATCGAGTTTAAACATTTGTATAAGATAGGAGCAATCACTGCTAATGATGAGAAGCCAAAAATAGACTGGTATGGTCGTTTAAATCCTTCAAAACTGCTACCGTAGCTTACAATATTTTCCTTGATTTACTTCCCCAGTTTCATAGGTGGGGAACTAAGGTAAGTAGGTCATTTTATTGTCATTGTACAATGAAATTGCGAGGTTGGAGTGGAGGGTTAGTCCTGAGCTGCTGTGACTGAGCGTGCCGCCATATTGGGCCAACCTAACCTAACATGCCTAACAAGCTTATTTTTGATGGTGGGAGGAAACACACGCAGACACGATGAGAGCATGTAAACACACAGAAAGGTCCTACCCCAGCCGGGTATTGAACCCAGGGTATTGAACCCTCTTGATGTTAGAAGCGTGGACCTGGATTCTAACACAGGACCTTCTTGCTGTGAGGCAACAGGGCTAACCACTAAGCCACAGTGTTGCCCAGAACAATGAAACACTCAAATCTAATGCCGCTACTCAACAGTTTATATAAACAGCAAACTGTTTAAAATCATATCAGTGACGTTCAGGTTTCCAGGTCCCAAGAATTAAAGCTGATGTAAAAGCATTTTGAATCATAAAGTCAATGATTGTCCCTATCAGGATATTACTGAAATTACTGTTTCTGACAGTCACATTAAACAGACATGATATGAGCTGTGTAATTTCCCACAGTCACATTCGCCATCCCCGCTATCATTGGATTTAGCATTGTTATCAGCTAATCTAAATGGGCAGGCGACCAGACCATTAAGCACTTTGCCCAGCCATTTTCGATGGATGTTAAGTCAGAGTATTAGCATTCTCTCACTCACTGTAAATGGGCTCTAATCTCAGTTAACAATGCCTTATGTAGCTTCATTTACCAACAACTGTCATATAGCATAAACACACTTTCATATTCATGCACACGCTCATCCCAGTCCAGTTTGCTGCAGATTGATGGCTGCTCTCAGTTTCCTTGTGTTTTTAAAATCCAACAGTTATAACAAACATCCAGTAATTTAATATTCAACACGACACCTGCATTGACACTGAGAGAAAGCACATCTGGACTCAAACAAACTTTGCAGACACAAATGTCAACTGCCAGGGAACAAAGACAACTAAACTTTAGTTTCTCAGACTGTATTAATAAACAACTGTTCCGAGTGATGGACTCATGGCTAAATTTGTTCCACCCAAGAGGCTAAGACATTTTTAATGAGAATAAACATCTGTCTTGTCTGCATCCCGCTGGGAACCACATGACAAGTGTGAAAAATAAAAATAGTTCATTCTTGAGTCCCGCACAAAGCCATTAGTACCATAACACCGAGAACGATACACTACATTTCTCAAAAGACTGACTAAAGTTGCCAAGTAGAGGATAATTTAGAACGTGGTGTGCAACATAAGTATAGTAAGAAGGTGCTTTCTGTATAATTTATTTGTTAAAACAAAATCATGAGAGAGTCATAAGCAACATGAATCCTTGAGCTTTTATACGTTTTAGTTATTTACTCGTGAACAAACTAGCACTGAGGCAACTGATGATTTATGGCTGCATTGCCAAGAGTTGACTCTCAGTCTGTTTAGTAACACAGTCTCTGGGGAGTTGCATATAGGGTACACTAGTTGTTGTGGTCAAAAAGCATGCAGTAATTACAGCCAGAGAGAAAGGCAACCAAAGCCCTGGGATGTACGGCGTGGCTCTGTGTGAAATTCCCTCTCAGAGTCAGCGCTTAACACAAAGGCCTCTGTCTGCTGGAAAAAGCGTCATTGACGGAGATCACAGCTCCTGTTTGAAATTCCATCCTTGCAACACCCAGAGGGAGGAAAAGGGGGAGGGAGAGGGAAAATACAGAGAGGGAGAGGGACAGAAAAAAACAGAGACAGGTGAAAAGAGAAGGAGGAGGGAAAAGATGGACTTGAGAACGAGGACGAGAGGTCTGAGCTTTCTTTATGGTCTTTGAACCAGAGTGAAGGATGTGTTTTGACGTGTCAGCATTGAGCCGCATCTCTTTTAACAGCACATGACATGTGTGTTTGCTGTGTAGCTAATTGATTGTAACAGGTATGTATTTTCGTTCTGGTGGCCTTCGTGTTTTCATTTGTGCATGTGTTTGTTATTTTCGAGGGGGGTAGGGTGGTTACATTCGAACTCCAGGAGTTGGCTAGCATGCCCATTTGTTCAGGGGTTGCCTCACCAAAATTGTCTCTACAAGATGAATCCTCACATGTCTTTAAATCAAGCCACGTGAAACAAAAACTATCTACATCGCTAGATACAACTAAAAGTGAGAGATGAAATTATTTTCAAATTATGTGGACTTTAAGGTAGGGTAGCAATTTCCTAAAAATAGGCATAGATGAGGCTGAGAGTGGATAAAACATGGCAACCTGATGCCATACAGACCAGAGAAAATCGCTGATGCAGTTGTAGTGGCAAAGAAAAGGAAATACAGCACTATGAGGCGAAATGTCAACGTGAACTTCCATTTGGCTTTCACCTTCTTTTGAGCACCAAAGGAGAGGCTGGGGATGAAGAATGATGTGGAGTCGCCCTGCTTTCTGTTGGACGAGTGGGTGCCAAACACCAGCAGTTAGCTTGTAAATGATCAACCTTTCCATTAAAACAAATGTAACATTCATACGCAGCTTGCTACATTACAAGCAGTAAACAAACACAGTATGATACTTCTGGTGGCGTCGAGCGGGGAAGTAAGGACCCAATTTGAATGTTGTGTTTACAACAGTGTTGGGCAGTAGCATCACTCCAGGTAGTAATATTACTAATTTAACTACATTTCTCAGTAGTGGTGGTAACGTCACTACTTTTTGGGTCAAATAGCTTTTCAGTAGCGAAGCTGATTTATTGACCAAGTAGCAAAAGCTAAGAGCTGTTTTTTTCCAGGAAAAGCTCTGAGTTTTTTTCTGCGGAAGTCTGGATGAATCTAAGGTTAATGAAACTGAGATAAGTCATGTGACTGATGCCAGCTCCACACAGAGGCATGTAAACAAGGGAAGCATCACATACTAATCCTGCAGTTTGTTCTGCTTGCTGCTTTTCCACTGGCTTTTCTTGGCAAGAACCGCCCTGCTCTGCCTCTGATTGGCTACGCTGCACTTCTTGATGTGTCTCTCATGTGTCTTGTCATGCTTAAGGGCCAAGAAAAGAGCCAGAGGAAAGAAAATTACGTCCAGATGTCACATGTTGTATGTAGGACATGTTCATGATTTACTGTCCAAAGGAAGAAAACTTTAAAATGATGTCTGTTATTTTCATTGTTTAAATTACTTTTATTCATTATCATTTCATTGACTGAAAAACATATTTTGGAATTCTGTTTTTTAATTACTAACATAGCCAGATAGTTTTAATTTAAGTCTTTTATTTTACAATAAACAGTTCAACCGAACATATTTTTGCCTAGCTGACAGTTTTACCTATCAGTGAGACAACGCTGTTTTGACATGAAGTTTAAAAAAAAAACATATTTTTTTTAAAGTAGCTTTGCGAGCAGCAAACTACTTTTGCCATTTTCTTGTAGCTTAGCTTGCTACATTTCTCTGTGGATAGCTTAAAAGTAGTGAAGCTTTATCTGATGTAGAGTAAGTGGTAGCTTAGCGCAGCACATTTTCCAAGGAGCTGACCCAACGCTGGTTTACAAGCTGATACGAACAAAGCTACTGACTCTACCTTTAACCTTGAGGCACAGCAATCACAAGATATAGTGCTTATGAGGAAGACTCTAGAAAAACAGGGACATTCAGAAGAGAAGTGCTGGTTCAAGTCAACACCTTTAGTTCCTTTTTAATCATGAATTCTTTAACTGACCTCTTTTCTAAAGCACATACTAAACATTCTTTCTCTTTTATTACTGTTCCTCTTCTTCCGCAGTCACATTAAATGTTGTGTTCATTACAAAAAAAAAAAAAAAAAAATCCAAAAAGAGATTAACCATCTGATTTTAATTGACAGATGCCTCTGTCATTCTCAGACTCTACAGTAGAGAGAAATGCATTTTAATGACTCACTGCAGTGCCGCTGTCCTTGGTGCTGAAATGTTCTGCACACTGTCTCCACGGTGCTGAATAGAATCTTTGCCGTTTCATTTAGATGTGCCTTGTTGCTTTCATTGCCTTGAATAAATGTGTCTTTTTTTTTTTTTTTTTTACATTTTCTCAACTAAGCATCTTGCAATGGAGCATAAGTGCACTTAGGGTGTGAATGTGAAAAGCAGTGACAGAGTATCTGTACAGAAGGATGCACTGAAAAGAGATTACAAAATTTGGTAGGCTGGGCTGAATAAATACAAAAAACACCAGCTTGAGGAAGGCAAGCTCTGAAGAAATGTTAATAGTGTAAGAGTCTGTGTGTCTATGTACATGTCAGGGGTAGCAAGAGAATGCAGGGATGTATTTGTACATGCTGGAGGGGCTATTCAAGGCCTGTGCACCGTCAGTGTGAGATACCGGCTGCCTGGGAGCTTGATTATGAGGGATTGCGTTGTGGAGTCAAACTGGAAATCCCAGTGGACTCAATTAAACACAAACAAACATATACAACACACACATACACCAACCTCTTCTGCCCACAAAGGTTATCACAACACTAACACTCTTAATGATGATGTGATACTATAACTAATTAGTTTTATGCACATCCCTTTTGAGCTTTTACCTATTTCATAATCTGTATTCAATCAAATAAAGAATAAAGGTAAAGTACTGCAACATGTAATTACCCTAAATATGTGAGATTATTATTTTTTTTCAAGGGTTTTAAACATCTTTTATCATTTCTGTCTTTTCTTGCACGAGAGTTGCTTATAAAAGTTACATTATCATGTTGCATCAGGGCTGTTTCTGGCCTTTGGCTACTCTCAAGTCTATTAACCCTGTCCTAACCTCTCCTGGCTGTTATGTGGATTAAAGGTTGCTTGTGTCAAATATATCAGCAAGAAAAATTACATTTCATTGTTGATTCAGAGGAAAAATCGATTCCGATTCTGATGCATGTTCTGAATACGACTTTAACCTTCGGGTCACTGCTGTTGGTTACTTCATTAGAATTACTGAACTGGCTGAATTGAGCCGAGTCTCCATGTGTGTGCATGTACAGGTCGCTGTAGGTCCTTCAGGCAGAGTGTTTGATTTTACCGAGAAGACGCTGCTCCCTCATGCTGTCAGATCTGCTCAGATCCTTCTAGCCAAAATGTGGTGATGTCCTATTAGGCTTTTATTTAGACAGCAGCATGGAGTGTAATAGGCTCAAAGCTCAGCGTGTCTCTGCTGCCTCACTGTGTCCTTCTCACTTAACTCTCGTCCACATTCACTCAGTATGCGCTGAGGTTTGTGTCTGCGCTCAGCTGTGCTGAAGCTGGATCCATCTCACCAAAAGTAAAATATCCAGAGATAACAAGAGAAAGAAAGATGAGCCAGAGGAACAGATAATATATATAGTATTGTTTTGTCAAGCTGAAGACTTGTTACCCTTTTTGCTGCAGGAACTTTTTTTAGCAACCTCATTTAGAACTCTGGAATCGTAACCTGCGTTCTGACCAAAAAGAAATTTACTTTTAGTTTTAATTGCTTCCTTGACTGTCTGTTTGTCTGTTTCCAAGGTAGGCTGTTCTAATTCCTCAAATTTATTTACACAGACTGCCAAATGCTCGTTGCTAGAAGGGTAAGGCATCCATTTTCAGGTGTTAAAACTTAACAAATATCAAAAACTTATTCATACCAAAAAACATTTATTTTCATATTTGTAGAAAACGTTTTAATAGCCTGATGGTAACTGAAATTTGAAATGGGCTGAGTAGAAAAAAAAAATCCATAGTCTGCCACTACAGCAAGACCGTAATACTCCCAACCAATCGATTTAGACGGCCGGAAAAATTCACTAAACGCCTGCCTGTCTGCCCTGTGTTTGCGCGCTCTTTCATTCATTCATTGCGTGTGACCGGAGTATGCCACGGCGAGGCAGAAAGCTCTGGCTGAGCAAGCCAGTCATACAGAGAATGCAGCCACATTAGCAGCTGCACCTACAGCTCCACTGCTAAACAAAGCAGGTAGAGAACTGGAGAAGGCTACAAACAAGAAGAATTCGGAGAGAGCCAGAAGTAAAATCAGAGCCAACACTGGTGTGGCTTTTCATTGATGGCAACGGCTGATCCCTAAATTCCACCAGATGCGTGATGCATCTCTGCTCTGACACAGCAGCGGAGCTGATAGGTTTTAGTTCTGGTCAATGTGTGTGCTTCCACTGACTGCAGCTGCACTGTGTTTGTGCTCCGTCGCAGCTCCACTGCTCTGGAGCCCTCCACAGCAGATACACAAGGCTTCTATTTTTGCCAGATGACGGAGCACAACGTCAAGCAGTTCAGCACAGAGCAGATCGAGCAGGACAAGAAGTTAGACACAGATACGACATTAAAACATCCCGTTCATTTCAGAATAAAACGCTCCATCACATTTCACTTAACTTCATAAATAAACCGTTATTATGTGCAGAGCCGGGTCTGAAATCAACAGGTCAGAGATTTTCCGAGGCCGTGGTTGCACTCGATTGTGTAATTACTGCAAATTCTCATTGGTGTCACAACTCCAGCTGCCCGGCTGTGCTGTGCTCTGAAATGCAGCCTTAACACAGCCGGTAGGTGTTGACTGACAGTGAAGCACTCAGCAAAAAGCCGTTCCAGAACGCACACGCATCCAGTGGAATCCCAGGGTGAAGGATGTGGCCTGAAAAATAATGCAGTGGTTACCATCTTTCTGATGCCATGTTGGTTTTTTATGTTTATTATGATAATGTGCGGTGTTTTGATAGCACTGAATGAGGTAACATAGTGGAATAAAGTAAAAAGCGACGTGCCGAGGTCCTCTCTCCGCTTTGTTACTGAGCGGTTGTGATGTGCGGCGCTGGTGCCTGTGTGTGGGACGCTCGCTTTTGAATGAGCTCCGAGGGGAGGGGCCGGATTCAGACGGAGCTCTGAGGAGTTCTTACTTTTTTCAAATTTTGCTCGCTTTCCAGACTTACCAACTGCAGCTTCAGTGTCAGATAAATTAGTAATTGTGTTAACTTAATATTTGATATGATCTGAAAAGAAGTCAGGGAAAAGTGGTTATCATATTGGTATGCACAAAGAACAAACAAACCATCAAACAAAAAGACATATAACTGTCGTTATTGGCAAGTAATAGATTTTTAAATAGGAATTTCTAATTATTTTTTCCATTTCTAAACAGTTGCCAAATTCCTCCTGGATAAAAAAAATCTACAGAAAATGGATTTAGAGAAATACAGGTAATTTTATGTCCTTCTTTCTGAGTGCTGTTAGGTACTACACACAGCAAAATATTACAGAATTATGGGCTATTTGGCACTCATGTGGAAACCATTTACCAGATCATTGGTACTTAGCTAATCAGTTGGCCTGTCTGATGTTTTCACTCTCTTCTGCAGGTCCTCTTTTCAACATCAATCCAAGCACAACACAACACTGTGCGATTGTAAATTACAAAGGGCTTCTCAAAGCTTTTCTCAATCTTTTATCCCTCTAATTTGCCTAATCTCTAAAAATCCTCAAGTGCAAAAGGCTCTTTAACTCTCATTTAGTTCTAGTGTTCAGTTCCTGGGACTATTTGTGAAAAAAGAGCTGTAAAAAAAAAAAAACAAGCTTCTGCTAGTCTTGATAGCACAGACGCTTCTATTTCGATTCTCCAGGGACGTGTAGTATGATCCAGAAGTGCTCTTGAAATATGGCACAAACATAACGCCCAAATGGTCAGCAGCTTAAAATCAGGCCAGTGGCACAACTAATGGGAAAACAGTTTCAATAACGAGACTTCACAGACCGGGCGGCCCAGTGTTTAACACACGGGTCCATGAACAGTAAAGACTAAAGAGAAAAGCCCATCTATCAGTGGCATTAATAGATGAAACTGGGCTTAATAGCAAACTAGAAATGTTGCCCCACATTGATTTTTGTCCTCCTGACCGCAGAATGGCCAGCTAAGCTTTTTTAAAAAGCTCATGTGTGATTGTTGCATTTAGGACAGAGCGATATCGATCAGCCTTACTGAGGCAAAAGAGCCGTTCCATATTGGCCATTATGTCAGAAAGCAGGCACATGTAATGAGGGCCATTTGGCCAGAGCCTCGTCTTTCCTAATGGTCTTGGTCATTTCTGTTTCAAAGGAAGCTCATCCTTTCCTCTTTCGCTCTTTTATCTGATGAGCAAGTGCGTTTACTCCATGCTTATTTCCATTTGGGTCAAAATGATTGGGATTGATGACACGCAAAAGAGTGTGTGTGTTTGTGAGAGAGAGAGAGAGAGATTGTGCAAAGTGTTGTGTCTCTGTAACACCTGAGTGTGAGAAAACCTTGGGTAGAACAAGTGACAAAGAGGCAGAGACAGCGATTTCCATCAGCTGATGTTTGATGCAGCTTGTTTCACTGGTGTCAATCATTTCAGCCTGAATACGTTGGTGGCTGGAATATATTCACCTGTCGAGGTGATTGAAAACAGATTGATTGGAGGAGTGATGAGAGGAAATGAGGTGGAGGAAGAAGCAGAACAAATGGAGGAAGCAGGTAAAGCACAAGTGGTAATTAGCTGCGGAGAGGAGGGAATGATGAAGGACAGATGGAGGGCACGAGCTTGTGGAAAGGAAGGAACTTACAAAGGAGACAAAGGAACAAAGTGATGTTAGTGTGCTGGATAACAGCATTAATCTGCTTTTAAAAACTCCTCTTCTTATTCTGCAATGCAGAAGCTGCACATAGCTAAAATTGTAGCTAGCTGGCTAATGTTAGCTCTTTAAATTTTTCATGAGTGATGTTAATCTTTGATGTTATGTAAATGACATTAAGTCAACTTGTAGCTATACCGTCTGTTAGGCTTTTAAATATATTATTCATAATGATGAATATTCTACTTATTAATTATAAACTAACATTAAACTCAAAAGTA
>JAPZDX010000003.1:24792250-24804178 GCA_029783625.1 Naso annulatus | reverse complement strand
TCCACTGCTACAACTCCTTCCTATGGTAACACTGTGTGTATTTGTACAAGAAATTGCTGTAGTTAGATTCATTCATTCACTTTATCGTTTATCAGAGAAAGAAGAGAAATTCACTAAATATCAGTGGCAGCAATATAAAAGTATTTGTAGCTGAGTAAAAATTTTTGGTACTTGTTCCAAGTCTGGTGATGCATATCGTATCATGACGTCCTTGCCAATACCCAGCCTTAAGCCTGGCATAGACTGTACGAGTTTTCGAAATGTTTTCGTAGCTCCAGCTCATACTGTCGATCGTCTGTGATGTGACGCCAAAGCTCACGATTTATGTGCTCACACTGTACGATTCGACCATCAACCACGAGCTGAGTGCTCACACTGTACGTGTAAAAATGGCCCGTCGGCCCCGCGTACCAAAGATTCGTTTGAAAGCTCACAGGCAGGTTTGTTTACTAGCAACAATACTGACAAATGCAGAAGTGTGCTGCCTTGATAATTTGTGCCAACCTGTGTGCCAAAACATTTAAAAAAAGATGTGCCGGCGTGTACAGACTCACAGATGGTTTGGAATTGGAGGTAAGTTAGCTACTTTTACTGTTTTTAACTTGATAGCTAACATTAGCTATGCTTTGATTACTGTAGCGCTGTTTTATATTTTCCATGTTGTGTGCATGTTGCCATGGCATTCAGACGCTCTGTTTGCCACTTTGGGCAGGCGCAGTGAGAACAAAAGGCTCTGATCTTGACAAATCGGCTCGTGGCTCTGCTTCAACTGTGCGAGTGCCTAGTGACAGCTGACCAAAATTTCTGACATGTCAGAAATCCATCCAATCATCAGAGCGTGTGTCGGGAGCAGCATATCGGCCCTCACTCCCCTCTGTACACTGCACGATAAATGACGCTCGATGACGCTGGAAGTCGGCCTGACTTCAAAATGAGTCGTGCGTTTCGAAAATCAGGTCAAAAACGGGCCGAGATCGTACAGTGTACGCTAGGCTTTAGTCGGAACACAGCCTGCATTTCCAACACAACATTGAAACTTGATCTGAATGAAGCTGCCTCCTGTTTCGCTTCCAAACTTTGTCACATATGAAATCAGATCTGAAATCAGTTTCTCACTGTTCTCTGATTGATCACATTAACTTCAAAACTTCTTGTCTGCTTTGAGCAAATACAAACACATTCAAAAGACGAGTAAACATTCAGCCTTTGTAGACCCACACGTCGTAACTCATAAAAATCTTTCGGTTTTACTCGCTGTCTTTCATTTCCTCCCTACTGTACTGCCCACGTCTCCCTCTATTGATCCCCTTTTTTCCTTTTGCTCTTTTTCTCCCCTCATCACGTCATCTCCTTTATTTTTTTAGCCTTTCATTTCTCGCTGTTTCCCTCCCTCCTTTTTTTCTCCGCTCCTCATCGCCTTTGATCTTTTGGTTTTAATATGACAGAGAGCTGTGGGGGCCCAGATTCCTTCCAGCTGGGAAGAACACGGTGAGAGAGCGGGAAGAGAGAGATGGAGGGAAGATGAAAGACAGCTCTGCCCCTCCTGAGGGGGTGCAGTTTCCCAGAGGGGACGCTACCTCGGGGTGCAACCTGCTGTCAGGACTTAGCGCGAGCAACACACACACACACACACAAGCACATTATTTGTTGTTTCTTTACCTGCTACCAAAATCTAATTACAGCTAAAATAGATCTGATCAGGTTGGACAGATGGCAGCACTTTCTCCAACTTGATCCACCTCCTGATTTACAGAAAAGGGAGATAAAAACATAAAGACAGATAAGAATCTCAGTTTTGTAAACCTGCTACACTCCACAGGTTTATCATTAGTGCTGAGAGGATGAAAAGGAGATGGAGACACTGAAGGGAGATGAGCGTGCTTCGCGGAGGAGTTTATCAGAGGTCTATAGAACGATCAAAGACAGGCAGGAAGGATGACAACAGCAGGTGTCAGCTGTTATCTGAGGAGAATATGAGGGATCTGACAGAAGAGGCATAGAGCTGATTATTGAGGCCTGGTACAAAGAAATCCTGCAAATGAAACACTGAAAATGACTGAAGGGTCAACACCTGAGCCCCCATCATTTACGAAAGCTCTGAAAATCATTTTCAGGCCAATATATCAGTCAACAGATGGGACATAGTTAAAATATTTGTACCAGAAATGATTTATTTTGTGTATTTGGATCATAATCATCGTTGGCGCCATCGTTCCTTTTATTCTAATGCCGAGTGTACATTGGAATTTCACATTAAAAAATAATTATTTTATTCTGTCTCATCCAAAACATCTCACAGGAATTAAAAGTTCTTGTATGTTGCTGAAAGATTTTGGCACCAAGCTTTGAGTTTTGTCAGTGGTTGGCAGCTTCACTCAGATTATCCATGCACGGCTCCTGATGACAGTGTGACAAAACATTTACTTGCACTTGAGAAATTAGTGTAATTATATTTACTGTCCATAAAAAAGCTTAAAGGACCATACCAGTGTTACTGCATGTCAACACCACCCACACAGGTTACATGAACTCCACCCATTTTTCCCAAAATACTTTAATGTTTGAGATATTGTCCATTTGTCCATGTTCAATGAATGTTACAGAAAGTACCTGAAAATGTGACAGCGTTAGTCAAAAAGAACACCGGCGTCAAAATCCCTCTTCACACTAATGACCGAGCTAGGAAGGCAGCACTTGTAAGGAACTATTTTTCCAGGCGAAACAACTTTTGTCTCTGTGCCCCCCCCCGCTCATTGATTTTTGACCAAATAAATGCAGACTTTCTCTTTAGAAGAGTGAATTACCTTTACCTAGCGACTTTCACGTGTCCTTTAGTGTTTTTATACCCTGTTTCAACATGAATGGCAGTGAATGTGATTTAAACATGCAGTCTGAGATCTACTCAAGTATGCACATGGTCAAATTTTAACAACAACATTGGTGGAAGATAGGAACGATCTCTGCTGATGGTGACAAGTCAAATGGAGACTGTTTCGGTTCTTTAAAATACCTGGTTTTTCTCAGTACAAACAACTAGAAATTGCCACAGATAACCGGGGTTTCAGGAGATGTGCAATGCCAACAGTTTCTTTTTGGCCACCGGGCTTCTTCTAAACATATCGACAAGGACAATAGATTATCACCTCAGGTTAACTTTGGCTCCTTCAGAGTTCTTTTCTTTCTGTTGATCAATTAGCTTTGCCTCTGTTTAATACATTAACACCTGGTCCAGACCAAAGTAACATTGATCTCTTGTTCGTTTCAATTCTAGTTTGTTTTGTGTTTTCACCAACACATTAAAGCTGAACTAAGATGTCTGAGCTGGTTTATGCGTATACTGGACAGGGTTGCAGTTCTTTCACAAACATGGCGAGCTCCCTGTCCAGCTGCCAGATCATTTCTGGGAATTACAAGTGTGTGTTCTTGGGAGTAAATATGTGCAGAGACAGGAGTGGAGTGGGTCTGACAAGGAGATCATGTTTGTATTAAATACAATAGAGAGCAGCAGAGACGGTGAGCGTGGGTTTGTGTCTGTGTGTGTGGGAAAGAGCGAGGGAATTAAACCTACATTAGGTCATATGGTCACTCCTCGAGAGCTAATTAAAGAAAAAAGACCTCGGCCAAGGACAGCGCTCAGGGGAAGGAACAGGGCATTTTTTTTGAAGGATATTTTGTTGTACTCTCACAATCAATGCTTATGTATGTGGGGATATTTTACAGTTTACAGGGTTTTTCATGTTTTTGGCAAGAGGCAAGAGACTGACTGTTACTATTACTGTAAAAAAACAAACCTAAACTCTGTAGCTCTTATTATTGCATACAGAGCAGGTGTTGTGTGCATGTTTGTGTGCTCTTCTCTTCAAGTCAAACTAGCCCGTGATAAAATGGAAGACTTGCCAACCTATTTAGATACTACGTCCAATAATGATGTGCGGTTACGTAAAGGGCACTCTTGTTGTAGCACCACCATCAATTATTAGTGTGCTTTGCTAACTTGAAGGAGCTGTTTGCAAAATTATGCAAAACACGCAGAAAAGCAAGTGTACATGACTTGGAGCAAAATGCCTGAGGTGAGAACAGAGGAACAAACAACTTCTCTGCCCCCTGTGAAAACATCGATGCTGACCCACCTGAGCTGGTCCTCTCTGATCCAGTCAAAGGGCTGTTTTTGATTCAAACTCTGGTAACTGTGACGCAGTCAGACATTTGTACGTCCATTTTGCTCATAGATAATAGTGACCACGCTACAAGTGGTTTTCATTTATTTCATCTGAGTTTGCAATAAACAAGGGAATGTAAATGTCTCTCTGGAAAATAATTACCCAGCCTTGAACCAACACGATGAATGAAGTCATCAAAATAAACCTCAGTGTACTTTTCAGTACAAGGAATCAAGCAGGACTTTGACCTTTTGCTTAAATGACATCCTCTCTCGCAACAAAGAGGATTGGAATATGGTCGCCCACTCTTGTGTCTTTATCACAATCTGCATCTTGTTTCTCAACAAACTGATTGAAGGCAGCCGCAGTGAAGCCGCTTTTAGAGGTCAGCTCGCCTGCAGTGGTTCGTACAGACACATTATGGGGACATAAAGGAGATTCCTGTAACAGCTGAGACTCTGCTTTGAGTTCAGGTTAGAAATATTGTAGTTGCTCAGGGTGGACCATGGACTCATGTCCAAGTGAGGACAAAAACTTGGTACAAACTGGACTTTAGACCTCTAGTAGTCTCTATTTGGTTAGGGTTAGTTCAAGGTTTAGCTTTCGGTGTGTTGTAGTTAAGCTTGGAGTAAATGGGAGAACAGGGGCCTGTGGATGATAATGGTAAATGGACTGTTTTCATACAGTGCTTTTCTAGTCTTTCAATCACTCAAAGTGCTTGTACAACCATTCACACACTAACAGCAAGGTGGCTTCTCAACAAAGTGCCAACCTGCTCATCAGGAACTCAAACACCCACATTCACACACCAATGAAACAATGTGGTTCAGTATTTTGCCCAAGAACGCTTCGGACTGCAGGAACCAGGGATCGAACCACCAACTTCATGACCGGTAGACGACCCGCTCTACCTAAAGGGCCTCAGCCGCCCCGTTGTGACACCTGTTGTTTCCTCTGTAAGCCCAACCTGTGACAAATTGATGCATGTCATTGCATGTTGGTGTCCTTGGACACATTTGGAAGAAGTCTGTCCTCATTTCCAGCTTCAATGTGACTCCCTGGAAAAGGAGCCATTTTCACATTTCACATATTCTCCATGGATAAGCACATTCTGAAGACTGTGAGGTGACTATTTTTTTTATGTCTAGAGGCATATCATGCTGTTTGGTGTCAACAGGCAAGCATAAATTGACATGGTGCTGGATGTTGTGTAGCGTGTGCTGCACACACACACTACACAACATCCACATACTGTGTGTGTGTGTGTTAATTTTAAATATAGTCATCTCCTGAATTGTGTTTGGCTGAGCAGTGATATTCACAGCACACTGATTGGTGGTGGAGGTTGGGGTGTGTGTGTGTGTGTGTGTGTGTGTGTGTGTGTGCCACTTCTCTGCCTTTGTAAAATGACACACTTTTTTGCTCAAGTGCCTGTATGTCTGCTTGCGCATAAAAACACTTTTTTCTCATTTGGAAAAAAGTAATTTTTTGCTTTGAAACATGTTTAAACATGTTTAACGCATTGTATCTAGGTCACCTTTCGCACATATTTTGAGGCATTTAGAGTTATCAAGCAGTATTTTTAACAGTACAGTAAATTCATAAAATATATAGAGTCATCTGATGGCCAAGAAATTTTTCTCAAAAAAACTGACACACAACGCTTAACACCGAAAACCCTCAGTATGTGAATAATTCTAAAATATTCAAGACACACAACACCACCAAGAAGAAAGGTCTTTTCTTCTACAAACTGTCATTTAATATGCTTTATACTTTACATTAAATTTAATACGAAAAGCATTGATTCTGGAAACAATTTTAGCTTTTTTTTGGACTTTCATACTGTCCTCCATCATGTTTTAAGAGAGAAGTTGAAGACATACAGCATCATGGTTGAGTCTGTGCTCCTTTATAAAAGCCTCTTATGTTGCCTGTGACCATGAAAGACTTAGATTACTATAAGAGCAGCTGCATCTGTGGTATGGAATTGAAGGAAATTAAGACCAGTAGTTAAAAGCCTTTATGGTGAGGCTGTGTGAACAGAGAAGTCTTTCTATGTTTGTGTCGGTGTTTGTGCAACTGTGGGGACGACTTCCACGCCAAAGGTGCAAATGTGGACATGTTGTCAATATGTGCAGGGCTCGCACGTTTGAGCAGGTGTTTGCGCGTTGTATAATAGCGGTGAGAGAGGCAGAATGGTTGTGCAAGAGAAATGAAAGAGAGAGAGAGAGAGAATGAGAGAGAGTCAAGGTCAGAGAGTAATTAGGCTTTTTCTGTCAGAGCAGGGGAACTGTCAAGCCTTGGGGATGAAAAGTGATTATATGGGAGTATGAGAGTAATTGAATCCTGTTGCAGAGCCAAGAGAAAGGACAGGAAAGAAAGAGGGGGACATGATATCAGCAGTAGCTTCCAGTTAAAAAAATCCATATAGAGTATCATTTTATATAATGCAAATGCTTTCCAACATATGTCTTCAAAAAACCTTCAGCAAACGCGTTGAAGATTATACGCAGCCATTTTGACTGCTGCTTTCATCTTCCTCCGAGCCGCGTGGAAATTATCCAACAGATGTGTTTGCCAAAGCATGAGCAGTTTGTCTGAGGTAATATATTTTATGTGTCACAAACTTTGATGCAACAATGATATAACCTCAGAGTGACAGAGTATCAAAACATATTAACACTAATCAGTCATGGCAAAGATTCAATCATCTGTCAGATGTTTTATGATACAGAAGCTGCAGGAGCAAAACAAACACGCAGAGTCTCCAGGGAGTCTGCGGTATGAGGAGCTGTAATTTTTTAAGGGGAAAAAAAGGTAATTAGCATGTGTCTGTCTTCTTTCTTTAAGCAGCACATTGCAACAGTGTGTACAGGGAAAACATCGAGCTGTACCGCTTCTAACGAGGAAGCCGTTATCCTTACTCATGCTTCATAAGTGAGTTCAGAAGGGACGAAAACGACACTTTGGGGTTGTCAGGGTGCGAAAAACCTCTGTGGATTTTAATCTCTCCCTTTTATTTAAGTTTGGCCGTTGGACCTTTTGAAAAGAATTTGGATGCCAAAGTGCGCAATCTTTATTTTGGTCCACTGCACTGGATTCCAATGAACTATTGTACCGTACACACCCTTTTATTAATGACTTTATGACATTTATTACCACAGAAAAGTCGCTTTTTTAAATAAGTGTCAGACAACTTGAATTTAATAACTTGGCAACCCAAAATTTGCTCTTAACAATGGATTATAGCTTTAGTAAAAAGTATTAATAAGTTATTTATTGACCACTGATGAAGAAATTAGTCATAAATATATCAACCTTTCACAAAAAGGTTTCTTAATGGAGGCCAGAAATTGCAAACTCCATCATCGTATTGTCCTCTAAACGTAAGTAGACAGCCCAAACACAGATTTCACAGGTTATTACTATCATATATTATTCATTTCACATTGTTAGAGGTCATTTTATCTTGACTTCTCCTCAGAATAATTAATAAAAACAAGTGAAATCCACGCATATTTCTTTGAAATTATGACCTAAAAATGAGCGTTCATCACCCAGCACATAGTATTTATATTTCTAAATCTTGTTGTAAATTTGCAAGTTCTTCAAAATATGAAATGTTACAATGTGGGATAATTGCCCCATAAAATGCACCCTTGTTGTGTATATTGAGCCTTCAATGCCTCCATTTTTCTTGTCCCAGTGAGACTTTTTTCTTAGTTTGTCTTCATAGAGATGCACATAATCAGGAGGCAAATGTCCCTGTTGGCAGATTTATGACGGCATGGCTAAAGGTTTTATAGGCCAGTTAATCGCAGCTCAGTCCATAGACTGTCTAAATGTGTAAATAAGACATTGATCCCCCCCCCTCAGAGTGAGCCCCTTCAATAAATATGACCAATGAATTAGTAATAAGGATAAATTGGCTTCGGAAGCAGGAAAAGGGGGAGAGGAAGTGAAGGGATGACTGCTAAGCACAGCAGGAAGGGAAGGAGAGCGAGGGGGCAAAAGAGGAAGGATGGAAGGAGAGAAAGAAGTATTCTATCGTGAGATTACAAGTGTAGTGTCTATTGTTTTGTTATTCTCTTTGAAACAGGTATATATTTGTTTTCACGCTGCAAGATTTATTTCAGCGTCACGCTACGTAAGTAGCAATATATCCGGCCAGTCTATGCAAATGATTCCCTCCCTTATACTTCCTCTCCTCTCCCCTCAACCTCTCCTCCTGTCTGACTCGCACTCTGTTAGGAATTGAAGCTGATTATAAGAGTATAATTGAATCTCGCTGATATGCAAGGCATCCATTTCGGCTGCAGTGCAGCGATCAATAGAGCTAAGGCTAATTTAATATGCACTTTATCATCCTGCTCATGAAACGGTTTATCTTCGCCCACAATTATAAGCTCTTTCTTACTGTCGCTCTCCTCTTGTTTAGTCATATAGACTCAACCTGAGTTCATACATGAGCATGTGTGTCCTTGTGTCATGTGTGCAGGATGTCTTTGTGTCTGCATGGATTTTTTTTTTTCTCCTTGCAGGCATACAGTGTGTCTCGACAGCGTCCTGAGATGCAAAAATAATTCATGGTGTAAGAGCACACTTTTAAGGTAGCGTTGTCTGCATGCAGCACTTCTCTCCACCCCTGCTTCCTCCTCTGCTTTTAAATTCAAATATTCTTATTGGTACTATGGGAACAAGACATTTATGGCATCTTATCAGTGCGGTATTTTCTCTCTCTCTGTTGCACCTGCTGTGTCACTGTGTCTCTCTCGCTCTACCCACTCCAAACCCACGGTATTACTTTCTACTCAACATTGCGAGCAAATCTGGCAAATGTTGTTATCATTTTTTATTTACCTGTTTCAGATGTTCACCTCTTCCCCCTGCTGTGAGTAAACTTTCGAACTCTCCTGTTTTGGGGCAGCGTGTTTTGCAAAACAGAAAGCATTTTAATCTTTAAAATGCTGCTTTCTTAGCCGAGGATTTACGATTTTTGTGGAGAGACTCTGATCTCTGTTGCTATCTTTCTCTGCGCTAAGTGAAATTATTTCCCCACAAAACCTTGAAATGAAAGAATTCTCTCAAAAATGGAGGGTTTTCGGGGCATGATCCCTTTTTCTCGCATCTTATCTCAGTATTGCAGGGCACAGCTGAATTATTGCTACGAGGAACAGACAAAAAGTGTGTCTCCACTCAGGAGATATTATTCACTTATTACGAGTGCCGGCTATTCTGCATTCACAGCTCCAGCTCAAGTGTAAAGATCAGGGACTGAAAGGATTTTTATCTATTTCTGCTTTATTAGATTTTACACAATGGAGAGTGATGTGAAAGAGAAAGCTGGCAGAGGGACAAAGGTCAGAAGAACTATTCAGTACAAAATGTACCGGGTTCTTCATACAACAGATCTTTGAGCTTCCCTGACAGAAGGAGTCTGCGTTTTGTAGGAACCAGGCGGCCTCATGAAAAGTCTTTGGCAGGTTTTGGATTTGCAGACACTCTGTAATTATGTTACTGTTTATCAACATTATCGTGTATTTCCACGGCTGTTTTCTCGTACACCCATTTTACTGCTCAGGAAAAATAGCACAAACCAATTCCCCTCTGACTGTGCATGACAAGCTCTGAAAGGAGACGTTTAGCTGGACTGTCATTGTGTCGTATGACAAAAAACGTCAGCACAAAAGCGTCTGTGTGCAATAAGAATTGAACATTAAAATGAAGTGTCAAAAGTGGTGGCCTAGACTCAAAGAAGAACCATCACCTATCAACAAACCAATGCCTGCCAAGTGAAAGACTTCAAGAATAGTGCTCAAGCATAAAAAAACATGTTTTTTTTTTTTCTCTGTGAAGATAGCAGGTTCCCTGTCACAGCCATTAAAAGCAGGGAAACTCCAGGGGCCTCAAGGGCCACAGTAAAAGCTGAAGAGCTAGAAGCCTTGGTGCAAATCAGTTTTATGAGATTGAAAGCCGCAGGTTGTACAGCTTTTACAAAATCACTGGCTTACAGCCCACTTATATGAATTCAGCCATTTCAAGGTGATCTGCATAGCCTTGAAATGTCAACTGCGATGCATGACCCGCAGATTACTATGGATTTACAATTTCATTTAGAGCATCCAAGGTTGTTTGCAGAATAATGTCCCCAATAAATTTCTCAGAAATCAGTCTGTGCATGCATATCGGTCCCATCTGCCTGTCATTGGTCATTGTGGTATTTTATTTCATTGGTGTTTCTGTGCATGTTGTGCAAACAGTCCGGCTCAGTGATTGCCTTTAGGAAACGCCCAGTGTGACCCAATCGTAACCGTTAGCCTTTCTGATAAGCCCAATCTCCCCAGCCGGCCGATTGAGTTGACCCCAAGCTTTGTGGCCGATACAGAAAGCGTTTGATAGCTTCAGAAAGGTCAATAAATCAAATCTCAGCTGACTGACCCGATGAGGGCCCTCATGGGGGGGTCATGGTTCACGGACAGGCTGTGATCACACAGGCGGTGAGGAAGACCAGTGAGGGCACGAGAAAGAAGGTGTGCGTGGGCGGGTGGCATTACAGCACACCAGTACAGCCAATTAATAGGATACAATTAACAGCACAATCCATCAGCCGACTTCTTAAGGTCCAACCTGACTCTGCAAAGATATGACGCATCACACCTGACGAGTATTGACTTTCGTGGCTGTTGAGCTCAAGCCCATCTCTGACAGATCAGCTCGAGCAGCCGTAGGGCAGCTGTGTTTGACAGGTTTAAGATCAAGGTCATATTCCTTATTTCAAAACTTTGCTTGATTTGCTCTCTCACAGTGTGCTTTTCATGCCTGAGGTGTCGTATACAGAAAAAACATTCAGAGAAAGAAGCTTTCCTTTTGCAGTGAATAAGTCTTTAATATTCTTTGTTAAATTCTACCTTTAATGCATGTATTTATGGTGAAATCAAAGGCAAATTCTCACGAGTGGTCATAGTTGTAATTATTATTGTCAGGATATTTTATCATATATTTTAATAGTAAAATAATTGCTGCAAGTAAAATTTAAGTATCTTCAGATTCCGTAATTTGGATTTTATTGTGTTTTCTATAGATTTTTTTTATTTGTTTTGGTTTTTTTGTATTGGTTGAGATATATCCCACATTTGACTGACAAGTGCACATAGCGACTGGACAAGCTGGTCAAAAAGGCTGGCTCTGTGCTTGGCAGGAGACTGGACCCACTCAGGAAAGTTGTGGAGAGACGCATACACAGCACAGTGCAGGCCGTCATGGACGGTACCAACCACCCTCTCCACAGCATTCTGACAGGTCAGAAAAGCAGCTGCAGCCGGCGTCCTCTCTCACTGCATGCAGGACTGAGAGGGTCAGGAGGTCTTCTGTCCCTCAGCAGCCTGCAGTGGCTCATGACATAGACAATATCTATGAGACTGTCTCGATTATTGACAATATGTAGCACTTTCATCTTCATACTATCTATCTATCTACCTACCTACCTACCTATCTGTCTTCCTACCCACCCACCCATCCATCATCTTGTAATTCCATGCTTGTTTTTGGCTGCAGCCATCAGCTCTATAGGTTGCTCTGTCAGTCGGTTGTTTGGTTGGTTTGTTGGTCCACAAG
This sequence comes from Naso annulatus, assembly GCA_029783625.1. Classification (NCBI taxonomy): domain Eukaryota; kingdom Metazoa; phylum Chordata; class Actinopteri; order Acanthuriformes; family Acanthuridae; genus Naso; species Naso annulatus. The sequence goes on along the minus strand of JAPZDX010000003.1, from coordinate 24,792,401 downwards.
AATTCCCCACTTTTTGGTAGCCACAGTTTTTGCCGTAGAAGGCTGAAATTTGGCATGGAAGTCAAGTGTGTGTGTGTGTGTGTGTGTGTGTGTGTGTGAGGGTGTGTGTTTGTGTTCATGACAATTGGCTAAAAGAGGGCGTGACAATATG
>JAPZDX010000003.1:24706251-24718854 GCA_029783625.1 Naso annulatus | reverse complement strand
GTGTCGTGGTTGCTAGGCGACAGGAGTGGTGCATTGTGCGTTAATGATATTTGTAGGCCCAATTCAAGTGCAAGTGGAGAAAAAATTCACACACCTTCCCTTTGTCACAGAAGCATGGAATCTTGGTGAGTCAATTGGAATATTTATTGAACACACTTATAACTACATTTTACACCACATATTGAGTCTGAAGTTGTTCAGATAAAGTTCAGTTCACAGTGATTTTAGCTGGGGTGGACCTCCCAAACTCCTTCCTCCCAGGTGGTAAAACATGTTGTCTAAATATGAATATTCCAACAATCAGGACAACCTGTTGAACAAACACTGTGAAACACTGTTTTTCATAGTTGCGTGAGGGCTACCAGCATTCATTTACCTACGTTTTGATATAAATTATGTATCTGGACTGTCAATTGCGGGGGATTGCGCAAGCTAATCACAAGACTTCTCAAGAGTTTTTCAGCCCTTCTCCACTATAGCAATAATGTCACACACTCCAGCTGGCTCCCATAAAAAGCCATTATTAAGTCTGAAACGGACTCAAAATTCATTGAAAAGTGTACAAGCTGTTAAAAAAAAGGCCATTTTGTTCAGAAAAGTCCAAATTCTTGTGGCCTGTTCAAAGTTTTAACCACCTTTGTAAGCTAAAGTATGGCAAAGTTACATGGCTTCAAACAGAGGTTGGTTTGAGCCCTGTGGACGTGGAATTCAAATGTACTGTAATGGAAATATTGCATTTTTTTGCACAGTTCACTTCTCCTGATCAAGGTGCACATTTTGACATATTTTTTCTGTAGACTATATGCTGGCAATGCTGTGGAACTAGTAGCACACCCAAAGACATACCGAAGAAGAAGTTTAATAAGAAGAGGGAAGTAACTCAAAGTGAATGTATGTGTGAGGAGCATTTGCACTCATAGATCATAGTTTTGGCACATGTGGAAAATTGTTTGGCTAAAACCGACCCTGATCTATGAAGCTGACATTTTCTTGGATTGTAGATCATCACCATCTTAGTTCACTGATGAAGTGACGTCTCCACCTGAAAGAAGAATCAACAGACTATGAGACAGGGAAAGGACAACAGAATTTCAAATTGAGGCAGCTCATAGCAAAAGCATATAAAGAAAGCGATTAGGATAAGAGCTTGATGGAAATAAAGAGTCATTCTGCACTGCAGGAAGCAAAAACAACAAAAGACTCTGTAATTTCTGTTGTTGTTGTTGTTGTTGTTTGTCTTGTGTATATTCAACGAAACTGCTGTCAGAAAATTGTCAGATTTAGTCACGAGTGCTTTAAGATTGCTGCACTTACTGTTTTTTTCTTCTGTGCACTGAAGATCTGTGTGTCTTTTGGAAACGAAAGTTAAATTGGCTTATTTTGTCACTCCAGCTTCCTGTTCTTTGTCTTGCACTTTGCTGCTACCTGGTATTTTATGTCGGTGCACATTTTTTTACTTGCTCATAAATTAGTTGATCAAACTCTAAGTTACTTGTATGTAACATTAATTCCAGTCGAGATGACTGTTTTAAAAGCCACTCAATGTAGTCCTGCAAGACCATCAAGTATCCACCATTTTCAATGTGTGTTAATGTTTTTTTTTTGTTTTTTTTTAATTACTTGGCCAAATGAAAACATTAAAACAATAATGGGGAAAAAGTCAACCCTGAATATCAACTTAAAAGTTTGGTAGAACTGAAATATTAGTAAACCTGGATATTTGGTTTCTATGAAGATGCATCACTGGGTTTCTCAAATGTTTCTGTCCACAAATATTCACTCTACTTTTCAAAAAATATCTTTCTTTTAAGCTTTTAGTTTCCACTTTGTTCACCTGCTAGTTTGTTGCTTTTTTTCTGTCTGCTGTTTGCTGCTGAGCAGGCAGCTTACAGTCACTGAGTTTAACAGAATTTGTTGTTTCAACAGCTGTCTGCTGCTGCTGGAAACAAGGTTGATGAGAGCGCCGAGACTAAACTGTCACAAGCCAAACAACTGAAGGGGGCTAAAAAGCTTTGCAGAACTTCAGTCATCTTTATTTCACATAGTCAGTTGAATAATTTTTAATAAGGAAAAATTGGTTAATACCCCAACCCCCCCCACCCCCGTATCTCTTTCGGTGAGCTCTCTGATTCCGTAAAAAAACAAAAATGACTCCAGTCTTCATCTTAGCGCATTCCTGTGGTGTTACTTTGAGTGGGTTTCTCACTAATGTAAGCTGTAAGTGCATCATCCTACCAAGGTATGTTGTTTGGACCACTTTGATTTATGGATGCAGAGCAGATGAAAGAGTTTCTGTCAGGTCAGAAGATACAGATACCTTGTTGCTATAGCAACGACGGCTGTGGGCAAGAAACAACAACAAAAAAAAAAAAACAAGTGATTCACAGGAGAGAGAACAAATGATAAAACAGGTTAGTGAAAGATGATTCAGATTAAACAATGAGTGAAACTGGCATTTAGCAAACAGTTTTTTGGGGGATTTGAAACACATGCTTCTATTCTGCACACACAGCCAATAATCTGTCACACACTGCAGCTGCTACAGGATGCTCCTCTCACTTTAGAACACACATGTGACCTTAAAAATGTAGAAGAGCAATTTTAAAAACAAACAAACACCTCCGAGCTGAAAGTAATCATTTTTGTAGCTGCTGACTATGGAATGTTTTACAAACATCTGCAAGCCAATGTCTTTCCACACTGAGAATGTTTGGAAATAATATTAGTAAAAGCACAGACTTCAACGCAAATGTGTTTCCTTCAGGGTGCAAACCTAGTGGCAGCAGCTCTGCAGCTTCAGGATGAGATAAATGTTCTAAATGTGTTGTTTTGAGGGGGATATTAGAGTCTTAACATTACTAATTGGACTTCTAAATACAATACTGCGGCTCTAATAAGAATGGAATAATAATAATATTGCACAGTGTCTGTACATGCCCTTACTAAATACCATCAACAACAAAATATTGTGTAACACAGAGCAAAAGAGAGCAAAAAAGACTCTTGGTTACATCCCATGATTGTGTGACTTATCCATATTGAATTTCATCACGCCTGAACAGTGGACAATGCAACGTGATCATTTAGTGTCCCCTTCCACTCCTCCAGATCCGCCATCTGTCAAAATATCAATTTATTTTCCTGTTCTCCAAAGAGTGCTGATCTCTAATTGGAAATAGCACGCAGTGTATTCTCAGCTCTGCATACACTGAGAGTGAAGCTATCAGTCAGAGGGAGAAACGAACATGATGCAATCACTCCCTCATGCCCATCTGTGGAATACTTCATTTTCTATCTGACAGAAGGAAGAAGAAGAGATGAAGATTATCTGTGTTGGGGGTGTTACATTGGAGACTCACAAACACATTACATGTATTAAACAAAGGCAGCACAGGGGAAATTGTGAAGGATCTTGAATAATCTTATAGAATGCAACATGCAAAAAGCGAAGTGGGAGAGAAATGACTAGATTCAGTTAATCATAAATTCTCTTATATTATAGATTAGGGTGCTTAATGTAACGTTACAGTACCAATGCAATTCTTATATAGCCTAGAAGTAAAATAGACAAAAGTAGAGTTGCTAACAGAATATAACGAGGTCAAACACTAAGCCTTGTGGCACACCTCTTGTAATTAATCACACTAATGAAATTTAATCAGCAGCAGATGCTGACTTTTTCCTGATTGATGGATAAAATGTGAATTAGTCTAAGGTGGTCCCACAGATAGCAGCCTCAATCTGTCAATTAAAATCACATAATTAATCGTGCTGATGACTGGGGTTCAGTCAGCCAGCGTCAGCTCTCTTAGTTTGCATTCATCAGATGATTAGTTTACTTGTAGGGGTTCATATTGATACTCTTGACCCTGAGGCTTTTCTTTTGTTATTCAAAAGCTGTTATTTTTAATTCCTATCCCTCTTTGTCACCTTTTCATAAAAGATGATTACATTTGGAAAAATTATAAAGGTAGCAGCATCAAGGCAAAAAAATTGCCTCAGTCTAAATGAGAGAATAATAAGTGTCCTAATAAATTGTCTAAGAAGATTTTGCCAGATTACCAGATAAGCCTCAAATTGAATTTAACAAAAGTGTAAAGCACATGAGGGCAATACACTAGTTTAAAGCTTTATGATGAATAATATTACCCCAGCACCAGTAATTTTATAATTTAATCACTGCAAAACATGATACAGGAGCATTTTCAAATGAGTGCAGTCTGTAAATCAGCAGGTGTTTGTCCCAGGAGTTCAGCCAATCTGTCTTCTACTGTGAGGCTTACTCCAGAGGTGGAAGTAGACAGGAAGCACACACACACACACACACACACACACAGATACCCAGCCTATCCGCATATCCGCATGTGGGTCTACAGGGAGGGGAAGTAGGGCGACACGCTACAGAATCCCTGCCACCCACACCTGCCTCAGCTGTAGGCGGCAGACACACAAACACACACACACACAGTGGGGAGTATCTTTTTTCATATGAAATGCAACGTTGGTTTGCATAGTTTTTTAATCCTGTGTGGTGTCGGTTTATTGGCCAAGAAAACTGCAAATGTGAGAAGGAATTAGACGTTTCAGGGACATTTCGATGGATTTTATAGCCCATTTATGTCAAGTTCAGTGTCCACAAACAGCAGACATATGCAGTAGTTATTATGTTCTCAATTTTAACGACATATTCAGCAATTTAAAACATTATCTTTAACTACATCAGGTGAATGCTCTGATTTTAATTAGATAGGAAACTGAAAATCAGGGACGTGACCCAAATTTACAAGATTTACTTATGAACTGGACCTTTTTTAAGTAAGTACTTTCTATTCCCTGACTTGAGAGTAAGTTATTTTAATAACCTACAACCTATAAATATCTTATTTAACACATTGCATAGATTGAGCCTTTTAACTATGATTTAGATTTAGATTTATTTGTCCTTTTACAAGGAAAATTGTTTCCACTTTCCATTCAGCCTCAAGATACACAGATACATAAAACTGGACAACAAGAACGCTTCAGTGTATGAATACAGAATGTTATCTGAAGCAGAAGAAATGCTCCCCTCCACCTGTTAGGGTACTTTCTCAAATATTAAAGCATCAACATTAACGATCTAAAAATGAGATTTGCAAAACTTGATAATGATGTCATCATTGGTCATAATGTTTCCACAAAGTTTTCAAACAATAACTCCGTGTTTTAATGTCTGCAAAAGTTCTTTAAATGAAAATACTTTCGATACTTACGATTCCCTTCTCTGCATAATTCCTGATTAAGAGATCCAGCCTCCTCATTTTGTGCCTCTCTTTGGATAAATGTTTGATGGGGGATCAATACATTTTTTGGGAAAACATATCTTCTAGTTTTTGGAAAGTTTCCACCCTGTTTTGATCCAAGTGGCATCTCCAGCGGTCTCTGATGAGCAGTCTAATGACTCAAACGCCATCGGTTCCCACAGAGCACATTTGACACTTTGTGGGTCCTTCCTTCTAAAGTGGTTTACAGTAGCAGGAGTGCATACATCTTGAGTATGGGTGGGCCCAATGGGAACTGAAGCTCATATCCTGACAGTGCTGGTGCTGATAGATGCTCTAGCCACCAAGCTACACAGAAAATGAAATCCCTAACCTTGGCAGCTTTAGTGCTAGGCTCTACTCATTGAGCTCCATGGGAAATTGAGTTTCTAACCCTGGCAGCAGTAGCAGCGCTTATAGCTCTGCACAAAGGACTGCAAAACTGCAGAATTTCAAAGAGCAGATAACACTCATTTTCTTTTACCTCTGGAAAAGTCAACGGGGTCACCAAGGCTAAAAATATCAACACATTTTCACTTTCAACTCATCGTATACTGACGCCTTACCAGGACCTCTTTGGAGTCCCTTCATAGCACAGGGTTCCTGTTTAGCATCTGTTTGTGACACATAAAGCCCCTGTATTTATTCTAATGAAAGGTGAATCCCTTTCTTTGGAGCAGTACAATAAACTGATGTGTGTTTAAGGCTACTAAATCTAAATAATAAGTCTTAAATTCTAAGTTTTGTTTTAATATATAAGGTATAAATTAGGGAAAATCTGAACAAAATGATAAAAAAAAATAAAAAAAATCAAGGCCCAGTTGTAAACTTCTTGCTAATCTTCCTATCACATCTTATGGAAAAAAATTTAGATTCTTTGAGCAGTCCTTGTTAAAGCAGTCTGTGTTAAAATGAAAGGACATAACAACTAAAAAATGCACAGAGATAATGTTTCAGTAAGAAGGTAGCTATAAATAAAGGGAAACTGTAATTGTATTTTTATATTTACTGGCACATTTACTTTAAAAAAAAAAAGCCCCTGTAAGAACACGCGCTGGTGGTTATTGATGAGAAATCTGAGACCTGACCTGGGGGCATGAAATCCTAATCTTGCACAGAGCATCAAAATAGCTAAAGCCGGTCCAACTGACCACACTGTCTGCACCTCAGCTAACTAGACATCACACTGAGCAATGGTTGGTTTGCATTGTTTATGTTATTATTTGCAAGCAGTGTATCAATCTTTGCATTTAACCTGCCTAAAGCTGTTCCTTCAGTTGCCGTGATTGTTTCAAATGTGCAGCCCTGCAAACTTTAGTTGTAGTTATATTATTATTAAACTGTGTGTTTGACAAATATGTGCAGGAACTTTAATGCAAAGCTTTAGTGTGGCAGTTGCAGTTATCTTGTTCATCTTCTCCTGTCCCTGATCGCACACTTTTTTGAAGGAGAAATCAAGATGGCAGTGCAGAGAGGTCTCCAGGTCATTTGTAAAGTGAAAAATGATCCGCTTACATCCGCGCTAACATTGCCCGAAAAGATTGGGGGCAGATTGGACAGAGCTTTACACATTAGAAGACCAGCTCACCCACGCTAAGATGTGGGACAGGGCCACTCAGGAGATAAAGTCACTGTCAGTGTGGTAAAAGCTGGCGGTGACACCACAGACAGCACTTCAACTTCAGCATTTCCTCTAGATTACTTTCTAACAGCCAGTGAGAGGAATATTTCCAGTCCTCTAGAGCCGAGGGAACGCCTATAATCCTCATAGCCACACTAATTAAACTGTTTGTTTGTTTGTTTTTCAGTGAAGCCAGATGCTAATTTTTAGGGATGAAACAATAATAAGAATTTTTACTCATGCCGTGATTAAATGGAACAAGGTCATAAATTGCCTCAAGGCGTAAAACCGCAGTGAAGAGAAATTTCTAACTAGAGAGGGTCTTTATTTTTGCATTGATGGAATTGCACCACATTGCACTGCAATGATCAATTTTGCATGTGTTAGATATTTCTTTTAACAGCTGAACCCCAGCAGCTACTCTCTGCCCATCCATGCTCAGATGGAAAATCGTAACAAAATGTTATTTTGTTTTAACAGTCACAATGCAAGCTGTTCAAAGAAAAACAGTGACCTCGACCTCTGGATTCCTTAATATGGTTTTCTCAGTAAAATGCACACAATCTGTGTGTGTGTGTGCGTGCGCTTGTACTTATACACAACCAAATCTCCCATCCCATTTTCATCAGCCTTGTGGGAAATAACTTCATCGCTTGTAGTAAGAAGCTGATTGAGAAATGAGCGATCGTGTGTGTGTGTGAGTGTGTGTGAGTGTGTGTGTGTGTGTGTGTTTATGAGTGTGTGCGTAATTTCTCGTCACATTACTGGCATGTGCCTTCTGACTCCATGTGACAACAGCTGAAATACAGATACAGCAGCTTACGTGAGGGAACATCGAGTCAGTGATGATCAGGCTATACGCTGTGACAAAATGCTGACGTACACATTCTTAATAATAACTTCCTTTCTACTCTCCTCCCCTCCCCCTTGTCCCCCCCGCCCCTCCCTCCCCCTCTCCTTCCTGCTGCCTGGAACCACAGATCACTTGGGCATCGAGTTTATGGGTAAGGAAGCTTTTCTTGTCTTGCATCTTTATGAGTGACAACTCGTGCCATCACCTTGGATTAACATTGCAGTGTGTCATTTCTAACATTCAGCACATGCATGTTGACGATTTCCATGACTCATGTGAACGTGTCTAATCACATGGCATCATTATATAATTTGCCATCTGAGAATATTTGTTGTGCGTCGTTAAAAGAAATTTGACATGGCTTAACATAGGTTAACGTAGGGGAAAAACATACATGTTGCTGAAAATATATACATGGCATGTTAATCATGTTAATGGCAGTTAAATGAAAGTGTTTTATGTTTGTCCTTACCAGAGGGATTTTAGAATTTAGGCTTAATGAGATGAATTGAAATAATTTGTGGAGGAATAGTGATGGGAATTATGGACCGTTCAAGGGAGACGGATCTTATTGCTTTGTTCTTTTCTGAAAGCTGTTCCAAAGAACGACTCATCGTTCTTTTTTGGAAAAGTATTGTGTTCTTATACAGCATGTGTGGATCCTATTTTGCTAAGAAAAAAAATGCTGTGCACACTTCAAAGCACTTGGTGGCAGCAGCAGGAATTAGTGTTGCTCACCAGCAGTAAACAAAGGAACAGGAAGTGGTTGTAATGAGAAGAGAAAAAAGAGGCTCAAGTTGTTTTTTGTCTTTCCTCTGGATTTAAAATATGGGCTGTTACCCATTTGTTGGTAAAGCAATGGAGTATGAATTGGGTTTTAGGCACTAGGCAGTGCAGTTTGAGGACAACTACAAAAAGAACGGCTCTCACCGGGTAAGACTCGGTTCCCTTCGTTCCTACCAAAGAGCTGTTCAAAAGAATCGGATCGTTTGCAACAAAACATCTCTATGGAGGAAGCGTCCTGAATAATGAGTGTGTTGTTGTTGTTGTTGTTAAAATAATTCATGAATTTATTTAGTCATTTGTATTTTAAATGATACTACATAATATTGTTCAATTGTTGTTGTTGTTTTGTTTGTGTTAAGAAGAGGTATTTGGTTTTGGTAGGTCTGTGGGCACCTGAGGCTGTAGATAGGTGGATAGGACCAGCATGCACTGGGGTGGGCCTATGTTTTTTTTTACCAGAGCAAGAGAGGCAGCAGCAGCAGCAGCAGCAGCAGTGACTTCTTTGTTCTTTTTGTTTGTTTGTTTTGATGAATTAACCACAAAGAAAACTGCGAAACCTGAATGGACAGGTCACTTCTTTTGCCTGCATTATGTACACCACACGCCCTCATGGTGCATCAGTGGCACTTTGATTAGGTTTGATTTAGATTTTTGTTTTTGGACAAGCAGCTGCGACAATGAGGGTGGCTTTCCGTCTTCAAGTTGTAAAATGCAGGCCGTTATTTCAAGCCCCTCTACGTCCCATACAGACTCACAAGGAACCTTTTTACCTAGACATTACAGGTGTTCCGCTAACATCAACATAAACACATTTGTAGTCACGGAAGATGCCCATGCAGAGCAGGGTGACACAGTATAAAGAATAAAAATGTCCACACTGGAAGGAAGTTGGGATGGATGAATGGGTAAAACACAAGACTTTCACTCAGAAGTCTGAGGTTTGCGTCACATTTGAAACCAAAGTCATTTTTAACAGCAGGCAGTCACATTTCAACCGCAGACAGCTGTTAAAATGTCTGGTCTTACATTAAAGTTTCCTCAGCAGGAAGATGCGCCGCTGGGTCGTGTTCACACAGAGTCACAGTGCTCAGAAAGGGACATGATTTTATCTTTTTCAGTGTCTTTTTCAGGCCTCCGCCTGCTCCACCACCTGCCCTTTATAATTCACCCGGTTCAGACAGTGAGTGGGCAGCATCACCAGATGTTAGTCTCCTCCCGCAGCACAGCTGTCACAGAAACAACAAAGCTGTGGCGGAGAGAAGTGGCATCTATATGAATGTACATCTTTATATTCACAAGCATGAACCTTTCTGTGCACATATGCTGCACAGCATTTCTCTGAAATATTAGCCGTTGTCTTTATCTCTCTCTGTCCACATATGTATTTACTTTCTGCGCCATCTCCATCTTTATGCTTTCTTTTTCTCTTCTGCTCTTACTCCCTCTCTTTCTTTCTCTCACAATTGCTTATGAAGTGTCCCTTCAGAATACCAATGTGCTGCAGTCTCCTTGGAAACAGTGAGAACTGAGAGGCAGGCAGGGTACAGTGAGGGAGTTTTTATGATGTTGGCACTGTTACCAAATACGCTCCTCATTAGTATGTGTGTGTGTGTATGTGTGTGCACATGCATGGCACACATTCAAAAGTGTGTTTCTGCAGTCTTTTATTTATGCGTGTTAGATGAGATTTGTTCAATGATCGTGTGTTTCCCGTGCACATGGCTGCGAGGCTGTGCAGGGTGGATGCCAGCGGTTCCTCCTCTTCGTTGCCAAATTCCCCTCTCCTGTTCTTGGCTCTCCTCGCAGGCTCTGTGTCGAGTATCACAGCTAGGGAGTGCTAGTTATCAACATGGAAGCTTGTTGTTAACGAGAATCCCTCAGTCACTCAGTCGTTATGATCTGGGTCCTTTCCACACGGACACATTAAAAAAGGAATGGATCATCTGGGAAGTGGCCTTCCGCAGGTTTGACGTTACTGCTTCTGCATTCAGACAGTAAAAATTCACATGAACAAGCAGAGCCGAACTCCTTATTCTGCTGCATGACTGCTGCATTTGCTGTGAGGAGAACAAACCCCTTTTTTTTTTTCTTAGGAAACTTGCTGAGACTATGCAAACTTGGCAGTGACAGATGATCTATCGAGCTATCTCGCAGGTTTTTCCCATTTATATTCAGTGAGAGGTTTTATGCCTCTGCAACATTGTTCAGGCTGCCACGTTTTCTTTGCCTACCTAACATCTCTGGTCCTGCCAGCGTCTACCCCATCACTGTGTTAAAAGTAGTGCATGGATAGATGAGCACCTCCCACACTCAGTCCTAGTTTGTTAAGTCTGTAGCTCTAGAGGCTGATTCTCCTGGGAAAAAGTATGAGGATTACATACCAGCAGTGTTGGTGTGCAATTAAATTATCCCTAAAAAGCTAACGTATAATATAACAATCTCTCTGCAGCTTCGCACATTATAGCTGTGCAGAAATGCCTTCTTTTGACAACACAGGCCAGCAAAGCTGTTAAGATACATTTGAGTGCAACAACAAGAAGTATAATACGGCTTAAAGGGAATCGCTCTACATTTAGAAAGGTTCCATTTAGGGCTTTTAGTGTTAACACATTAATAATGATTGATCAAAAGGCTGCGATTAACACTTTTTTTTTCTTTTTTCTTTTTAATCGCATGCTGCTATTTTGTTCCTTCAACACACCGTTAGTCAAGCCGCCACAGCACTTTCCTGCTTCCCGCTGGCAGAGCAATAACAGCAATATGCTTCTGAATGGCTTGTTTTTTCTTTTTGTTATTTGCCTCCCTCCCGAGTCCAGACAAGATAGATATCATTCTTTCAACTGCGTGCGCAGTAACGAGGAAGAGACGGGCAGAGCTCACTCACCGCTAACTAGCTTAGCTCAAACACTGGTAGTCAGTGGAAAGTGTTAGCCTGCCTCTGCCTTAAGTCATCAGATAAACTTTCCAACAACTCTAAATGGTCCTTTTTGGTCTTGTAAGTTGTTTATTTACTATAATGTTGTTTTTAGACTCAGGCAAGCTAGGGGTGTGCCCTGTGACGATATTAGACTGAGAATGATTAGAATGTGTCCATGCTCTGACATTTCATAGAGAGTGTTACATCAGTGCACATTCTGTTTGTTGCGGTTCTAGGCTCAGACACACAGCACATTTTTCTCTTACCAAATCACACTAGCCTATATGTTACTCTGTTCCGTTCCATGTCTCCCATAAATACACACACATAAACTAAATGCAGCAAACATGTGGTGTCTTCTTCCCTCCCCTTTCAGGACGTAGTCTTGTAAAACAAAACAAAAGCATCATGAACGAGATGGAGTTGAATCTGCTTATGTTAACTTAGCATTAGCTTGTTCGGTGGAGGGGGTGCTCGGCATTTTCTGTCATCAGTTACAGTCGGCATAGACATTTTTGCTGCACTGTATCAGTTGTGGAGGTCCTAGACATGCTGGAAAACTTAACGACATTGTGTCTGGGTTTAAAAAAATCATCCATTAGTTTGTTACATTACGCACAGCCACAGTTTAGATGTTAGCATTAACTAGTAATGTTAGCGTCAGAAGGAGGTAGGGCTTGCTATTTCCTCTGTCATTAACTTTGTATATAATCGTCATTTCCGCTCTGTATCAGTTGTGGAAGTCCAAGAAATGTTGGAAAACCTGACGACATTGTCTGTGTTCATAACATCATCCTATGGTGTATAAAGTCGTGTTGTAGAAACTCAGAGTATACACACACAGCACTGTTTTGGCTGCCATGTCTGATTTAACGTCCAGACATCGAGACGTTCGTGCCTTCAGGGTGTCAGTGATGTGTCAGAAAATGTCAACACTGATTGGCTGTCGTGACACAACGTCACGCAAATTCATCTGAGGAGTTTAAAAAAAATTTCTTTCAATTTGTTCACTTTTGCAGAGGCTGCAGTTAGTTTACAAAACACATTTACTCCACATGTAATTCTTACAATTTGATCATTCATAAATCAAAGAGAGGAATCAGGAACCAAATATTAGCCTACTTTG
>JAPZDX010000003.1:24674445-24686935 GCA_029783625.1 Naso annulatus | reverse complement strand
TTGGCAGAGTTGGCTGTTTAAAGCTGGTGGAGCTGCTTGCGTCCTCACTGACACACTTGCTTAGGGTATTTCTTTTTCTATTTCTTCATTTAAAGCTGATGCGGGCAATTTCTGGAAATCAAGCTAGCTGTAGCATGAGACTCCTAAGGAAACATTTCTCCTCCCCCCCACCTTACATCACTGTTTTTGCTCTGGCTCGCGTTTTATTTTGTCTGTTGTCGCTCTCTCTTGTAAGTCGCTCTCTCTTGTAAGTCCAGTTTGCACCAAAGAATCACGACAAGACGAAACTGTTGCAGAGAAAGTTTACAGCGGTGCCAGCTGATCTGTCTCAGCTCAACTCAAGCCGGCTGACGGTGTCGCCTGCAACTCAGCTTGTCGCCAAAGGCCAGTTTTTGATCATAAGGCACGTCACATTTCAAAAGCCAGTCAGCTCGTAGTGACATCACCTGTCGCCAAGAAGTGCAGCGTAGAGCAGCCAATAGGAGCATGCATTCTCTGAAATGACTTTTGATTGGCTAATAATTCCCTGTCATGGTCTTTATTTTCTAAAGGCGCCGAAGTGTAGTGTTCTTTCAGACCACTAGAATTATAATATGCTGAAAGTCAGGCTATTATGGATTTTTTGCCCAATGACACCAAAAATACACAAATAATCTTGAAGAAAGCCTGAAGCCTGACTTTGAGAATTAAATGATATCTGCATATGAAGCCAGAGTGTGTGACTTTTTTTTCTTTGTTTGTTTCATTATTGAAAATACACTGCCTACCTCAGAGTTGTGTTTTTTTAGAAAACAGTTGAGGCTTCAGGGTGGTTAACACTTCTCTTTTTTCCATGTAAATCAGCTCAAGTAAGGAAAGAAAGTATGTTACAGTTTTATAAGTGCAAATCAGTCTTCAGCCGTGTGAACGGTCACATAACTATGACAGCATGTGTGACGCTAACGAGGCCGGTATCCTGCTGAGTGACCTCAAAAAGAGACAGCTTAAGTGACAACCTTGTTAGTCTGACACCAAACTCAGAACTTTGTATGAAGAAAATACATAATTGTACTTTTGAGTGAGAAATCGCACCAAAATAGCTTATGATACAAAAAGTCTAGACACTGCTGAGATAATGCTGAGGAGAGAAAACTGTCAGTGGCGGATAGATGCCAACCACAGATAAGTTTGTGTTGTAGATGAGAAATCAAACCAGCACCACTCTCCTTACATCTTGAAGGCTTTGAAAGTTTAAAGCCCATAACACTTTCTTGTGCTGGCCTGTGTTCTTTTGAGGAGTTCACAGCGGAACTTTGCAGCTGTGCAGCGATCTGAGGCGGATCTTTGCTGCTGAGTCTGCCTTGTCAAACGTATTGTGAAGAATCGAACAAAGAGCTGCTTTGTTTCATTGCATTTTTTGTCTCCTCAGAGTTGGGGACAAACAGGAAGAGAGTTAAAAACGGACAACCTGGGACTTACATAGTACCACAATAGTGCTGATTTAGATCTTCTGTCATGGAGGAGAGAAGACACACCATGAAAAATTGGATTTTTGTCAGTAAGCAGCACTTTAAATCACAGTGGAAGTGCATTAACGATTGTTCACGGGAACATGTTTGCAGCAGGCAAAACTACGAGGAACTCGTGTGAAGGAAAATGCTGCGAGCGGTGCAAATGCAAATCAAGAAAATCTGAAGGATTTGTGAACACAGACACAAATTCTCCTTTTGGAAGTTGTGCTGTCTGTCTTGAAAATAATAAACTATTTGTACCCATGTATTTCGTGACAATATGAAGACCTGCAGTGATGTTGGGCAGACAAAAAAAGAGTTGAAGGACTCATCATTGTCTGATTCCCTGAAGGATCAATACGAATAGAGGGAATTCAGAGGCAATGGAAAGCAAAGAGGAGAAAAATATAGAGAATTACGAGGCTATGTGATGAATCATAAACAAAAGTGAGGGAGTGTGAGTTTTTTTCAAAAGCTGACAAAAAAGCATAATTTTACAATGTGAACTGATAAAGAAGTAATAATATTAAATAAATAAATAATAAATAATAATATTTGTTGCACCAATCAGATGTCTATGTATACTGTACAAATGGTTTCTTCCTTTGTTTTGTGTATTTGCTGTTTTTCTGCGCTTTTTTACATTTTATATGAGTGATACTTCACTGAACAGAGGCAATGCGAGCTTAATTGCATAGATTTCCTTATCAACTTTCACACTGCCATAAATCCAGGCTCTTGAAGAGCTTATTAATTTTTAAGTTTGTGGCTTTTTACCTTAATTGATGCAGATGAGAACAAAGAGTTGGTCGATATACAAATGATGTGCATTTATATGTTCCAATGAAGGCTGTTACCACAAAGTCCCCCTCGGGTAAATTCATTTAAAGCTCAGACGAGTAAAATTTCCTTTAGGTGTTGTGATATTAAATGTTTGCCAGGATTCAATTACACACAACAGCAATACAGTAACAGGGGGTAAATAATACTTAATCATTGTCATCAAATGTTATATCAAAAGTCCACAAAAGGAGTAAACTGAAGCCAAGGATTATTGCCAATATCCTTAAAAGCAAACAAAGCGTTACCCTTATTTTTTTTTTAAAAAGCAGCAAAACAAACAAACAAAACAATAAAACAGAATGAAGAATAACAACCAGTGTGAGACAAAGAAGAAAGGATAAACAAAACAAAAACAGATCCTAAGTGTCTGTCATTTATCAGTGAACATTCCTTTAAAACCGAAAACACAAAGAGACCAAATAAGACCATCACCTTCTCACACTGCAGTAATCTTTTCCAGACTGACTAACACTTTTTTGTCCGGCTGCCACATATGCGTCAACACGCTGGGCACTCAGTGAAGTTGCCAACCTTGATGGTTGCCAAAGATTTGTGATGGAAGCTTTAATGCTTTTGATTTTTATCAAGCTGTCTACAGGTTTTCTCTGCTCTGCACAGAGCAGTACAATTTACCTCAGCTCCAGGAAATGTCAAAAATGATTTTAACAAAGGAGGAAAAAGTCAAAAATAGATGTAACTCAGCTCCATTTAGTCCCTGACAGTCAGCTTCCGGTAACAAGGCAGCAGGAACCCCCACCCCGAGGCTCTCAGTGTGTGAGGAAGAGCTGGGGGAGTTAACCGAAGAGATGAAGGAAAGCTCAATATAACCTGGTTGAGTAGTTTTGTTCTTTGTACTGCATGATGTAGAAATATGCCTTCAACATTATCAGTAATGGATCTCCTCTTTTTTTTGTTTCTGCAGTACTGCAAACGGTCGTCCCAACCCCGGCAGGGAAGCGTCTGTGAGTCTAGCTTTGCGCACTGCAACATCTCTACGACTCCATCCAGCAGCTCCAGGGGCACAGCGAAACATCACAGGTATCACATTTAATTATACACTTTGATACAAACACAGGTGTAATGTTACAGTAGTGATGCAGCTGTTCCCTCCGTTCAGAAACAACAATAATACAAATTACACCAACAACAGACAACCTCAGTGTCCCCCCCGATAATCAGCAGTGGCTCAGTGAGGAGAGAAATTGAATTATCCACATTACAGTGCAGCCAAAGCTAATTGCTGATTTACGGAAGAATGAGAGTAATTATAATTAAAGCTATAAACATGTTAATAAGCATATCTATAACAGTCTTGAGCACAGAGGAGATGCGGCAGAGATAAAATTGGAAGCACATGTGGATTTATGAGGCGGCGCCGACGTGAACATTCCACTGAACTTTTTCCTCACAATGCTCAGTGGTGTGTTCGAGCTGCCGGGGCT
Source organism: Naso annulatus (assembly GCA_029783625.1). Classification (NCBI taxonomy): domain Eukaryota; kingdom Metazoa; phylum Chordata; class Actinopteri; order Acanthuriformes; family Acanthuridae; genus Naso; species Naso annulatus. The sequence continues at coordinate 24,683,160 of JAPZDX010000003.1, read as the reverse complement.
TTGGCATGTTCATCAGCAACAACACACTCCAGCACACACTTCAGTGCCTTCATCTGACAGAGTTAGGATTCATGTCTTTGCCAAGGCTGGATCTTCTGTCAGAGTACACACGAACAAACACTTCCACAGAGCTGAGCCGCGGAGAGGAGACCTCCTGCAGTTCAGGTTTGCTCGTGAGACCAACCGTTGGTATTCTGTTTGTAGTTTGTAAGATTTTCTTCCAGAATATGAGAAACTAATATATTGACCTTTACCCCAGGTTTTGAGTTTTTACGTGTGTAAAAAGAATGAAAACAGCTGGATTTTCGGGTTCAGCATGACATGAAACCTCTCAGTGGCACAGGTGGGAATAAAATCCGTGCATCCCTCTTTGCTTATCTCATACAGACATTTACATTCAAAGTCTCTCAGGTCACTCATGGCTTTCCACCTCCGCTAAGCAGCTCTACTGAATCACCTTTTTCAAAACGATCTGGACACTATTTCCTGGAAAAAAAACAGAAATACAATCACACAGCCTTCAAACCACAAAGTCTCTTTTAGCTCTTAAACTCCTGCAAGACTTTCTATTTCCTTTTCCCTCTGTTTCTTACTCTCTCTGTCAAGAGCTGATTGGATCACAGGGTTGTCTGGCTGGCAGTCAGTTGCTCTTACCACAAACGACAGTCTCAGTGAGTGATCGGGGTTTATTTGTTTACAATCGCATCAGCTTAGACAGAGACTCGGACACTGTCACCAGGATAGGAGAGCATGTTCGGGTCTCAGAATAGCCAGAAAGAAACTGGACAATGCTAATTCTTTGTTTCCGAGTTGTTTTAACAAAACTCAGCCCACACTATTAAAGTTTCAGACTGAGAGCAGAGCCTCCAGTTGTTGTGGCTAAGAAGCCCATTTTTTGAGGCGAGCCGATCCTTCAAAGCAGCAGACTTAAATATGAATGAGGACCCAGAGAGGACATTTGCTTCTTTGGTAGAGTGAGTCAGAATGTACTCACAAATTTTCTGCCTCCAAAATCACTTGTAAGACATTGTATGTGAGCAAAGAGGGCTTGCTCATGAACTCCATGCTCTCCAATTACTGAAATACAACTGATTCATGTAAGAGCTACAAATCAAGTTTTTCCACACAAATGATGCATCACCAAGCAGAGATCCACTCTGAACTCGAAGCCCTTTTCCACCGCAGGACCTTTTCCATTAACCTTTTGGGGAACTCAGGAACTAAACTTGCATTTCAACAAGAAACATTTTGTCCACTTCTTTCATTTTCTTTTTTCAACTCTGTCTTTTTGCATGCAAATGACAGTGTCTCAAGTAAAGGCAGAAACTGCAAAGGGTTTGGGGTTACTGATTTTCTTCCTGAGCTTAGTTCTGTGGATCCTCAGTTTTTTGGACCTTTGGCCTGAAAATTGTGAAATGCATAAGCTGCTGTTCACTTTTCATGCACATTTACTTTAACAAAGCACTTAAACAGTGCTTGTTTTGCTCAAGTAGTTTCTTAAAAAGAGAGAGAGAGAGAAAGACCCATCCAAAAAAAAAAACACAGAGGACAGTAAGACCCATACCAAAGGATAATTAGACCCAAATCCAAAATGCAGCTGACTCAAACAGAGAAAGGTGACAATCAAAAAGTGCAGAAGGAACAATCAATCTGATCTTTGTTGCACAAATCTTAGACAAAGACTTCAGACACTATTTGTCACAATTAGGAGGAGTTAAAGGTTGAGAGGAGATCTACAGCTTAATACTTTCATATGACAACACAAAATAAACAATAACTCCTGAATCATTTTTACTTTTTCTCTTTTTCTTAGAAGTGGTTCCTTGTCTCACCTCCCAGATCAGAGAACCCGAGCAGTCCATTGGTCAGCCCCACGCAGGACCCCGCCCATTCCCAGGGGAAGGCTAAATCCGATTGGAGGATCCAAGCATTCAGGCCCCGCCTACCATCACCTTCAAGAAGTAGACTCATCTGAGAGAGAGACTGAAGCACACAGAGGGTGAGGAGAAGGATTTAAATAATTACTAATAATTTGTTTGAATGTCAAATGATTGACAAATATTTCAAAATCATAAATGCCGACATTTTGGTCATTTTGTTTTGTTAGATTTCACATCTGCCCTAAAGGTTTATCAGGCAAAAGGCTTCAGTCATTTTTGGTCTTTGATTGTGTGTAAACCAAAACTGTGTTTACAAGCTCTTATGCAGACAGACAAAAGCTGCTGCAGGTGTAATTACAGCTTAAAGATCTAGAGAATATTTGAAAGTTTATCCCCATTTTCTTTCCACTTTTCTTCTTTGCTCCTTTTCTCCGTGTCTTAAGTCATTTCACCGAAAGCCACAAACTAAAAAATACAGGCCGGCCATGGACGAAGCTTTGGATTTTATTTCAAGAGTGGATATTTCAAAGCCGTTTCTCAGATTTTTTTTAAGACTGCATTTCTTTTTTTTTTAATCTCCTTTACTCCCCCCCGCCCCTTCCATCCCTTTGTTTTCCAATCTGCTGACCAAAGATAAAAACAAGGTCACGTTATGTGGTGGTCTGCAGCTCAGTGGCACGAGTTCAAAGGAAATGCTTCGCCTGGCGTGTGTGTGCTTTTAAGGACATGATACAGGCTGCACATCCAGATCCTCACTTTCTGTTTCCCTCTCCGGCAGCTTGTCATGCCTGCACTAGTTTCTGATTCTCAGCTTTCTAATGCAAAGGCTCGGCAGGCAGACCAACAATTAATTCCTGCTTTAAATTTACCACAGTAGGCTGACACATCTCAGGCAAAACTGCATGTGCACAGCAACCAGGGGACATGCAAACGATCAGTGCTAATGATTAGAAAGAAATGTATTCAGCGTGAGCGCAGCTTTGACCCATTTTTGGTGGGTCATGAGTCAGTGCCTTACCCACCTGGACAGCCAAGCCTCACTTCAGGCTTCCAGGTCCCAGCGGACCCAGCTCAGGATAAAGCTCCACATGACCTACATGCATACTAATAGAAAAAGAAGGAAAGACATACTCACACAAATAGTAAGCACACGTACACACAGATACAGTAAATTCGGTGGTGTGCACAGGGAGGTTACAGGGTGTGGAGCACTTAGGTTTCCTTTTGTTTTAATCTTTATTTGAGCAGGATGGCTCATCCGTCATTTTTGCTCAAATATGGACACTTGAGCTGCTTTAAGTTTGGCTCCTCTCAGCACAAGTGGTCTTATCATCAGCCCCTGTGCCTCTAAAGTTCTCTTCTGGTCACTTAAAGGTTTATCCCCAAGTGACCACTTCAGTCCTCTCTGGTCAGCCAAACTGTCTTCGAGTTGTGTCCCTGTGATGAGCCCAAATGTCTGTGAGTGAGCCCGAGGCCCACTGCGCATCTCAGGCACCCTTTGGTTGTCCCGAGTGTCCTCAGGTTTGACTGTGTGTTCTTGCTTTTATCAAACTGTTTAATGGTCAGCCAAGGGTCCTCCGGTAGCCAAAATGTCCTCTTGCTGGTCCAAGTGTCTTCTGGCCAGCTAAAGCATCCTCTAGTTTGGCTAAATGTGCTCTGGTTTGGCCAAACACCATCTGGTGTCCTCAAATGAACCAAAGTACCCCTCTGGTTTCCCTGAGTGCACTCTGGTCAGCTCAAGTGACCCACAGTTGGCCCAGAAAATTCTTTGGTCACTTCATGTGTCACATGGTCACCCCAAGTGTCCCCTGCTAACTCATAATGTCTCTAAAGTGTTGTTTAGCTGACCCAAATGTCATCCAGTCATGACAAGTGTCCTTTTCTGCCCTAATGACTTTCTGCTTTCGCCCTCTTGTAATTTTTGCCCCTGCCCCTTGAGCATCTGTGCATTTCACCGTACGGGATGAAAACTCCTCTTTCACCAAAAACACACGCTCATGCACAGATGCTTCATGGAAATAAGAGACAGATTTGGACGCAGAGACGAACAGGTTGTGCTGAAAGGCAAGAGGTCACTCTCAGCCAAACGCGCACAAGCACACACATTCAGAACACTCATGCAGACCCACCTACTCACTAATTCACTCTCTGTCAGTCTTAGCGACAGATGGACAGACAGACAACAGACTCCCTCTCCCTTAGTGTGGTAGTCTGGGTTGCCATGGAGACATCTGACCATGACTGCATAGAAACCGAGGGAGAGATGCAGAGACAGAGTCAGAAATAGAGAGACAGCCAGTTTGAATCCATTCTGACACAGACAGAAAGCGTTAAAAAATATAATAAAGAAGAAAAAGTCGGAGAAAAGCGGCAGCAGGGGAGTAAAAGGAATTGATAGAGGAGTGTGCAGATAGCATATGACAGTTAGAAAATGCTCCAAAGAAAGGTTGCCCAGTCTATTCCATGCCCGTTAGAGAAGCCTAGTGTTATCTCAACAAAATGGCTGACAAGGAGACAGAATGTCCTGTCTTGTTACTACTATTTTAAGATAAAGCTGTCTCCAAAATGGCTGACATAGAGATTGCATGCGTCTCTGTATTTTGTCCACTGGTTGCAGTATTTTGACGTGCCAGTTTCTCCCTGCCTGTCTGGGGTTGTTTGAGAAATATTATACAGACAGCTTTCAGATAGCCTTCTTTATGTGTCCGTGCGTAGGCGTGAACACCTATATATATTTTTATATGAATTGTTATACAGTCTTTCGCTTCTCTGCAAACATCTCCCAGTGTCACAAGGTCACTGCATCACCTAACATGGAGATTTGACTTCGACTTTAGCAGCAAACAGATGAGATATATTTATCTGTAGGGTAATGGATTAATGAAAATGACTGTTAACACTTGTACATGTAATGAGCTCCCGTAAAAGATAAAAGCCCAGTCACTTATCTCACCTAACTTGCACACAATCTCTCTGTAATACCCCTCTAGCTGCTTCCTCGTTGCTCCAGGGTCTATATTTGAACTGTGCTTCATAGATTTTTGCAATCTGATTGTGTTTCAACACATCAAAAGAGAGATTTGTCTGTGAATGTTATCGTGGGAATTAGCACCCTCGCATCATCCTCTTAGTGCTCGCGGGATCGTCTCTGTGGACCCACTAAATCTCCACTGAGGTTTTTTGGTGAGGCTTTAATGTCTCGGAAAAATACTGCAGTGATAAAAGGACAATGTGATTTCCTTTGAGTCTGGAAAAGCACCTTCTCCTCCCACCGCTATTTTTGCACGCCTTGATGGGGAGAGTAAGTATGTGTGATGAGGTATTATAAGGGAGTCAAAGTTGGATTTTGACATGCCAGAAAAGGCTAGTCTGTGCAAGGGATTATAAAATATTACACAAATGAAATTCTGCTCCAGAATGCCACTGGATTTAGACTCTGATAACACTGAGGAGCACGGTCAGTCTTAGACAGAGAGAGACAGAGATTAGGTTTGGGCTCAGTGAAGCTACATCAAGACCCATAAACACAAGAGACTTGGCAGATTTATATAAATGGTATACACAAATTCAGGGAACAACCAGAGTTTAGTAGTCACCATTACTGTGGTGACATCTCTCAGTATGCATGTGTTTGAATGTAGCCTCTCCCAAACAATGAACTTCTTTCTGCTTTCAGCTTTACTTTCTTTGCAATCCATTTTGACAACGATGTCTAGGGAATTGGGAAGAACCTGTACAATTCTCAGCTGCTACAATAGAAGTGAAAAAATTCAACTTTGAAACAAACCGAGTGCACAATACTTAAGCCTTTACTTCATGACGAGGTCCCGTGTCTGAGACCCTACGCTTTACATTTCCTCTGTGTGCCAAGGACCAAGATGGTCGCTGTTGTTGGCTTTTTTTTGGAGGGGGTAATCAGACGCCAAACAATCGATGAAATATTCTTGAACACCGATAAACAAAGACATGAATACGTTTTTTTTCTTCTTACGTAACCTTTTTGTAATGATTAAATGCAATGCTGCTAGCTTGCTAACGTTAGCAAACGTATAATACACAATGACGTTGCTTCACTTGAAATGTGGTCTGTGTTCATGTGCTCCATTATTCCTCTATTCTTCCATTCTATCCTGCCTATTGCTTTAACACATGCATAATATGTCAAATAATTTAAATTAAAATCAGTCCATTTAAGATGCTTTAGGCCACTGTCTAATATTGTCAGTCCAACTACTAAGTTGCTGCCTCTGTCATTATTCACTGATTAGATCCACACACAAAAAAAACGCCGGATTTGTCTAAATATACGTACAGTAATATGGCTATGAGTACCCACTCTACTGGTGCAAATGTGAAAGAAATCTCAGTTCAGTCTAGGAATCAGCACCATGGACAGCACTCAAGATACAAGAAGAGACGAGAATAGCTCTTCAGGAGGTTGAAGTATCCTCAGTACTTACCACTTTTTCAATCAGTCACATAAACAAGAAACCTGGTGTTTAAATCAGTGACTCGGTTTATAGAGTCAAATCCTTGCTTAAAAAAAGAACCATGTCTCAGCCATGCATACATCAGCCCCACAGCTGAGGAGTAATGAGTGAGAGTGTGGCAGTCTGAAAGTCAGAGTTCATGCAGGAGACAAGGGTTCATATTCTGTAAAAAAAAAAAAGAACTGTCTTGCTCCGTGGACTGGAACCTCCAACCTTGAACTGCTGGATATGATGTAAGCAATAACATTGAAGGAGCAGTACAACATGCTGAACATCAAAAGCACACATACTAGCAGGCTGTAATTAGCACTGTGACATAATTTCAGGTGATACTGTGTCTAGATGTTATGACAGGCGATCGCTTTAAAAATGTTAGAGAATTGAACAATAATGTCACATTACTGTAATAAAAGTTATTCATCATGATTTTGCAGAATTATTCATTGTTATTCTCTTGAGTTTGTGCATGTAACGAAGTTTATAATGTTTTGTTTTTGTTTTGTTTTGGTTTTTTTGTTGTTTTTGTTTTTTTAAATTTTACAAAAACAAAAACTGCGTCAGCAGTGAAGTGGTAAGTTTTGCACCCAGAATGGTTAAATCCAAAGTCCAACTAAAACTGAACATGACACTGAAGCTGAGCAAACACTGTGCAGTTCAAGCCCGTTTTTGCATTTGTTGAATAAATTATTGAGCCGCACAACTCATTTGAGAGTCAGACCGAATTTTGGCTTTGCTGGGCGTCGTTTGACGTGCAGTGTACACGTGGGAGAAAGGGCCGATTATTCACTTCCGAATGGCTTTCGGATGGTTGGATGAATTTCTGGCATGTCAGAAATTTTGGTCAGCTGACTCAGGGTCTCACACAGTTGAAGAAGAGCAACAACTCAACTCACCAACATAGATGACTGCGTTTACATGGACTTGAGTATCCCGGTTTTGATCATATTCAGGATATGGTGTTTACATGCACACAGAGAAACCAGGTTACTCATATCCCTCTATACATGATGAATGCTAGTATCACGGTTTCTGATAACTGCATCTCATTTGCACAGGTGCCAGTGACGTTTATTGTTCACCATACAAACCATGGCAATTTCAAAATCTGAGAAAAATGAGACCTCTGCCTACATGCTTAGCAATATTTAATTATTCATTTGCCTACTTAAAGACCGTCAGCATTGTGATTGGTCTGCTTGGTGGACTCACATTTTCGGGCTTCTTCTCCGGGGCTTAGCAGCGGTGCTGCCTGGGATTGTGACCTGTACTGTCGGCAGTAAACAAGACACGTTGTCTCTGCGGCTGTTACAATCAACCTGACCGATCAGCTGCAGTTATTAAAGGGTTAAACTTTTCTCTGGAGCCGCTGAGCTGTCAGAGTGCCTCTGGGTGAGAGAGAGAGGAGAGAAAGCTGCTGCTGCACAACCAGCCGGTGATGAACGCTGCCTTGTCGAAACACAGTGGTTCAAACTCGGTCTGTATTTGGAGAGGCAGCCTTCTCTCCACTCTTCTCAGCCCAGAGACAAAGGTGCGAGCTGAATTGTGTGTGGTTACAACGACCATCCGCTCAACATCTCAGCCAAACAAACATGCCAGCCAGCGCACAAGTATAAACACGCAAAGCAGTGTAGGCCACTTGCATAGGTTACGCCATAGGCTCCATGTGCAGCCAACGCAGAGGCATAAATCAGACTTGGCTGAGGCCACGCATGCACTGCGCAAGAAAGCGGGATTAGGCTTATACATGCCCCAGTATCCTGTTTTCTTTCGGAGTACTCTGGGTAACAAAATTGGGTTTCTCAAAACTATAATCGGGATACGATGTTTACATGCGCACAGACAAAACGGGATACTTAAAAAACCCGATCATAACAGGAATACTCAAGTCCATGTAAACGCAGTCAATGCCTTTTGCCTCACCGCGCCTGCACGAGCGTCTGAATGCCATGGCAACACACAACTGCACAAGGGGGAAAAAAATAAGAAGAAGCTGTACAGTAATCAGAGCATTGCTCATTTTAGCTATCAAGTTAACAACAGTAAAGTAAGTTAAGTAACCTCCAATTCTCTCTGCAAAATGGACAAGCCAAAACGTTACTTTCCACGTATTCCAAGCCATCTGTGTGTCCAGATGTGCCAGCAGATTTTCTTTGAGAGATTTTGGCACACAGGATAGCACAAATTATCAAGGCAGCACGCTTTGCCTTGTTAGTATCATTGCTAGTAAACAAACTGCCTCTGAGCTTTCAAACTAATCTTTATTGACACTTGGGCCGTTTTACAAGTACAGTGTGAGCACTCAGGTCGCCACTAACAATCGGACCATACAGTATGAGCCATAAATC
>JAPZDX010000003.1:24610094-24620947 GCA_029783625.1 Naso annulatus | reverse complement strand
ATGTGGAGACTGTGAAGTTTGCTGATAACCAGATGTCGCTGAATGGTGTTGAAAGCAGAACTGAAATCAATGAAATTGATGAATTGAATGAATTGCAGTGGGTGCAATTGTGATGTTACGCACATGATGGCACCAACTTTTAACCAAGACTTTTTCTATATTTTACATTCTGTTTTCATTTTTAAAGAGAGAAAATGACCTGGTCTTATCCTGAGGTTACAAGTTGAAAGTTATTACAAAGATGACACCTGACACACTGCTGGCTGTCTGAACACTGGGATCATTCTGGCGTCAGACAGATGAGGGATTCAGGAGGAGAAAAACTTCCTGCTCATACTGTAGAATCAGCTGAAGAGAGCCAAGACGCTCGAAATGTCACCTTACCTTTGGTGGTAGTTAATAAATGCCTTGGGAGCATTTATCCAGCCAGCAGACTCCATTTTCTATTTCTTTTTCTTTTTCCATTTTTATATTTATACAAAGTGTAGAATCCAGCAGCTTTTTAAATGACAAGATCGGCAAGAAAGCAAGCGTGCAAGAGACAGAAAGAAAAGATCTCACCTACTAAAGGATCCTTAACACCTGAGGAAAATATAAAGGGAAGAAAAAGGGAGAAAAAGAGAGGCAAAGATTTTGGAAAAAGGGGTGAAAGGTGCAAAAGAGCATGAAATGATCCGAAAACACTTGCTATTTTTGACAGAAAATGGGTGAAAATAATGTGACGTGAAAATATTTACAGATACTCCGTGAAGATTGACTTTAAAACTTTACAGAAACGTTGTCCTGTACACACCGACGCTGGGCCGAAGCTGCTCCAGGAATGTGTGTTTTTGTGGCGAGTGTGACGTCGTCAGAACCTTCACTCCGTGGAAACAAGCCAACTGGATGCACATGAGGCCAAACGACTGAGAAGAAAGATGAGATGGAATGATTTATGCGCAGTGAATTTTACTCATTTCAAATTCATATGAATTTTTTGTATTCACTTGACAGTTTTACAAGTAGAGAACATTAGAAAGAAAAACATGCTGCAACAAAGTCATCAAAAAGTCAAACACTGTGACATTTTCACTCACGCTGGTTCCATCCATGACCAGGAGTGTGTGTCCAGCTGCCATGCGAGCGTGTGTGTGTAGAGCGGTGTAAGCACGGAGGCCGTCACGCAGCGCTCCTGCCACACACACTGAGCTGAGCTTTTCTGGCTTCTGAACTGAAGAACATCAACAGAAACACGTTTATTTGATCACTTTCACTGATTATTTTATGCCTTGATTTAAGTACAAAAATCAGAGAAATTCAATATAATTTGGTTTTCTGCTGCTTTCACATGATTTTCCAATCACCAACAAGGACAGCGTGCTCTCTTTTTAACGTGCGAGACTTTAGAACAAAGGCAGAAGCTTCAGGTAAAAGAGGGCGACAGTCTGTGGATTGAAGGTGATTTCCCGCTGTTCCGCTTTTTTCAAACTGCTGCCACCTCTTATTTTTTTAAGCGTATCAGAGGTATTTGATAAATTTTTGGCTTGAGGAAGACAAAATGAGTTGTTCAGCTACAGCTGGTTACATGCTCGTGCAGTCCAACTCTCTGATTGATTATGCAGAAACTTTAAAGTAAACAACTTTTTGGGTTTTTCTGTTTTTTAAAACTGCAAGTCAGCACCATCTGAGAAAATAGACAACTGCCTTCATGCAGTCTCACAAGAGGAGGAACATGCAGGCAAGTGTGTGTGCGTGTGTGTGCGCGTGTGTGAGTACAGTATGCTACCTAAATACTGTTCATCAATGTCAATGACATCACAGAGCCCAGAGCAGGGAGAGTCCAGAGGCAGAATACCTGGAAAGAAAATGGTTGGTGAGAGACAGCTTTTTTTACATTTATTTATTTATTTTCAATTTTTATTTTTTTAAGCTAAATAGTTAAATAGTGATATGACATCAGATAAATAAATCAGTCCCACCTACAACCTCATCCTCTGGCTGAAAGAAAGACACTTTGTCGCCCACTGCAGGAAAAAAACAAACAAACCAGTTAAATGGGTGCTGACAAATGTCTATGAAGTCAGTCACTACTCACATTTGTGTGTATGTGTTTGTGTTTACAACCTTGCTGGACGACCCCGGCAACCTCTCTGCCAACAGGAGTGAAATCTCTCTGGATCCCCACATCATCAAGCAACTGGAAGACAGGAGGAACGACAGGATTTTGTGCAGGCTAGGCTTGGGCGACATATCCAAAATATAATATCACGATATTCTCCCACCCAAATATTGTGATAGATGATATAAGTTCAAAGAAGGTGACTATTTTGCTGTTTTGTCTTGGATTGCAGTTTTCTCTTTTACTATTGGGTTGTCTTTTAGTCAGGTACAAGTCAAATCAACTTCAACATCTTTAATTTAAGTACCTTGAGGTCCAGTCGGTTGAGTCCGCAAGCCTTCACCTGAACTCTGACCATATGGCTGTCTAAAACCTCTGGAAGGCTCTGAAGACAAACAAACAGGCATAAGAACCATCACACAGAGATGCAGACAGAGAAGCAGTGACTGAAGCCATAGTGCATTGAAAACAGGAGACACAGCAGGCCAGACCTATTGACATCGGCTACAGGGAGAAAACTCAGACACATGCACACAAATATAACCTAATCCACAAAGACAGATTTTAAAAATACATATTATAGAATTACACCTGATGCATTCAGTGCCTGAAGTCAGCAATCAATGTTACACTAATTATTGTACTAATTAGTGACTGATGACTTCTCCAGACTACTGAGAATTTTGACATAGAGTTTTTAAATAATTGTGTCAAGGGTGCCATGCTGCTACTACAGTACATTTTACTCAGTCAGTGGAAGTGACATCTGCAGGAGCAGCATTAGTGTCACACATGCAGATGAGATTAGTCTGCAGAACTGATGCTTTGCCGTGCATGTGGAAGCTGATGCCCGTCATAAGTCACATTTCACTGCATGACTGAGAGCCAGGATCAAAACACACACTCACCGTTTCCTGAATAACGAACTTGGGCTCAGCATCAGTCAGACCGGCGCGGCAGTACAAACCTTTCATGCTGTTATACCTTTAAATTATGAAGACACGCCGCTGCAAACAGTCTGAGATATTAAAATCTGCTCGACAAAATCCTTTTCATTGATTAATTATTAATATTATTATTATTTAATCTGTGGAAGAAACGTTTCTTCTGCTTTCCACTTGCTGCTAGACTTCCTAGCTTAAGTCAGCTGATCACTTCTTCTTCGTTGTTTGTGATTTATGCTGCTGATATTAGAATAATAACAATGCCGCCCCCTACTGGATGTCATGGATTGCATACCAAACAGTAATTACTACAATAACAAAATGAATGAAATTAATAATAACTTCACTTTATTTATTTCTTATTTATTTATTTAAATGAAAACAAGTGATGCTGACATTTTAACCCCTGCCTTTGTTCATTCTTTGTCCTCATCAGCTTAGCTTTGTGGCCTATGCCATGGTTACATTCACTGTCAATAATATGCCATCACATGTTTGTCTCAAAGTTTGCTGAGTTTCACTTTTATTAACCTGCTTCATACAATTAAACGATCAGTTTCACACTCAAGTGATTATCTTGTTTGTTTTTAGATTTATGTGTAAGTGCATTTACTTTCTGCTTACGCTGTTTCTTCTGGCTAAAATTAATATTCAGCATGATGGATTACATTGCTCTATATTATGTAATTAAAATGTCTTGCCTTGTGCACTGTAAGAGTAATGGTGTTAGTCCCTAAAAAAGAAATATCATTCCCAGATTATAAATATAAAACTATGTATATAACCATGTTATTTCCCGTGTTGAAATAATCTTTTTAATATTCAGCAAACGATCAAGGTACTATTCTGACACACACGTTAGTCTGATTTGCATAGCTTAATAGAAAAAAAAGGGTTTTCTTTATTACCAGCAGGGGGCAGGAGTGCAATTAATCCTTTACTTCACAAACGGCTTTACGGTCTCGCGAGGTTTCACCGACGTTTTTACAGCTAATGTAACATCTCGCGATATGTCAGAAGCGTTACCCCATTTTCCAGCTGTCCCTCAGTCGGTTGGGATTTTGGAACCACGGGAGGGTCGCCGGAAAGGGCTTTGGTGATAAAACGGCACATTTTGGGAGAATATACAACATTATATGGTTACATAAACACGCAACGAGTTTCTCTACCCAGTATTTCACGATGGAAACTGAACTATGAGGTAAGAGCAGGTTGTAGTAAGCTAACGTTATGTGTGGTGTGAAAGAATGTCCCTGAGCGGGCTGACGAACTGACGTTAGCCTCTCACTGGTTAGCCTGCTTTTTAGCTGGATTGACATGAACGTTAGCTAGTTGGTCATTTTGACCCAAAGTAGCATTCCAATGTCAGCCTCTTACTGTGGTATTTTCCCGTCTAGGAGGTTTATGATATTTGTCAGTGTAAAAAGGCCGGGACGACATGTAGCTAATAAGAAGACGATGAAATTCAGCGGCTACTAATAGTTAGCCAATATGCTAATGTTAAATCACTGCATCTGCCCTGTCAGCCTGTGACCTAACGTTGATATTGATGGATGTTCCTTAGCCTCGCAAGTTGCCAGATCGGTAACGTTAGAGAAGATAATGAATCAACAAGATCGGACAGTGCTAGAGGAGAAAGCGACTCTCAGGGTGGAGGTTTTTGCAGTAGCCTAGCGCTTGCTAACATCAACGTTACATCTGATGTTACTTATCTTACAGCTTCCCAACTAGCTAACTGTCTTGTCCAGATATAAAAAAAATGCTTGGGACTGTTGAGCAACGCGTCTACTCATGGGCGAGCCCGGTGAAATAATGCAAGAAGTGAGAATTTATCGTCAAAAAGACTTTTCCTGTTACTGATAATGCTCTTTCCAGAGAAGTGACACTCCTCCTGCATTAGGGAATGTGTAACTTCAGCATTTTGATGGCAAGGTTTAACATGCCCCATCAGTAAGAACTGGTTCCCATGGTAACGTGGATGCTGACAGGTCCTCTTTAAAGGTGGGAAGGTTGCTTTCTTGTGAGTTACAGCGCATGTATGGTGCTAAATTCTCAGACTGCATGTTGTTTACAGCACTAAACAACTTTCAAAATCAGCAACAACACTGATTTATATCTGTGTTGTTTTGTTCGTATCTTTGTTGTTCTTGTTCTAATACCAAGACAGGTTAAAAAAAAACTTGCGTAGAAAAGTTTCAGTGAACTCTGTTTAGAGTCTGTCTCATTTTAATGTGATGTTAGTTATCATGTTATTAGACAATAGTTTGTCCTGCCTCTGCAACACTGACACAGAGATACAGGATTATTCATGACAGGTAGTAAAGTTTTTTATAATTATGCACTGAAATAGTCCAGTAGGTTTCACCTGTGTTCCTGGTCTTATGTTTGTGTCTAGCAGCCTGCCTCATCGGCCTCTGTTGCTACGAAAAAGATAGCTGGCCCGTATCAGAGGTTGTACAGATAAACCACCCTCTCCATGATTTGAATGTTACTTCTGATATTTTGTGACTTAGCTTTTATTTTTAAGTTAAACATGCCTCCTCATAAACAAATCAAACACGTTTAATTCTTGATAATGGCTTAATCAAGAATGTTTAATGTGTCTGGAAATTGCTGGGAAATCTCTAAGACCAATATTCCTGCACAGTTCTTTACAAAGCTCAAAAGTTCAGCTGTGATGAGTTCAGCAAGTCTTACTGTGTTCAGGGGCTGATTTTGTGTTCTCGTTTCAAACAAGCCACAAATCTAAACCACTGATACAGTATCCTACCATATCATGCTGTATTTATGTTTAACAACTTCAACAGCATCAAAGATCTGACTTTATTTTTTATTAATATTTTCCAACACCATTAAGATTTTTATGAAGGGCTTCTTCTTCTTCTTATTTTTTTTATTATTATTATTTTTATATTTGTAACACACACTTATGTTTGTAGCACAACCTGCACTCTAACAACTGTCTAATATAAACCCAGTCAAACCATTTGGAGTGGAATACCTGCAGACAGTCATGGGCCAGCTGTGTCTGACTTCGTGGAGTGGCGTGATAACCACTTCCTGAAGTTAACTGTCCTCAAAACGAAGGACATGGCCTTCAGTTTTAGGAGAACCTCCCACCCAGCCCTGCCAAGCATAATCAAGGGCTCACCTATCGCGATGGTGGAACCTTACAAATACTTGGGAGTAGTCATTGGCAAGAACTTGACCCATGACCTAAATGTATCTGCAAGATGCAAAAAAGGTCTGTAAAGACTGTACCATGTACGCAGACTTAACTTTTTTTTTTTTTTTTGTGGCCAAGACATTTATAGGTATATTTTACAGATCCTTTTACGAGTCCATTTTGACTTTTTTATGGGAACCTCTGTACAAGACAAAAATTGTCAAAGCATCCAGCAAAATAATCGGCATGCTTCAGCTCTCTCTGACTGAGATCTATGATAGACAAGTTTCGTGAAAGGCTCGGTCAGTCCTCTCCAACTTTGACCACCCACTCCTGAAAGGATTCATTCCTCTTCCCTCGGGACGGAGATGTAGGCTCCCCAAAGTCAAAACAAACAGGTTCAAATTCTACTATTCTCATTCGTACCAAGTGCGGTTAAAGCACTTAACATGCACAAATCTTGAGTTCATGGCTCGAGTTTTGGTTTGTGATGATTATGATTACAGTTTTAAAATGATCTTTTTATGGACGGTGCTTAATTCTTTTTGGTTGATTGTATGTAGATGTTGTCATTGATGTCCTATGTCCCTTCATGTTTTTATGTCCAGTGTTTTAATTGTTCGTACTTATTGCCACTGCATCCAAAAATTCCCTCAAGGGACAATAAAGGTAAACGAAACTATAAAGTAAACGTAAACCATTTGGTAACCTTATGTCAAGTTCATATGGCTAGCATGGCTGCAGAGCAGATACTCAGATGAAAGGTGTTTTCTTTTTTTTTTCTTGCAGTAGTAACATTCTCAGTTAATCTCTTCGTCTGCAACAGCACGAATGTAAAAGGCATTCCTCCTTTCGGCGTTTCATCATTGTTTTGTTTTGTGTTGATTGTTAAGGCCTTTTTCTCTACAAGTGTCAGGGGTCAGC
This sequence comes from Naso annulatus, assembly GCA_029783625.1. Classification (NCBI taxonomy): domain Eukaryota; kingdom Metazoa; phylum Chordata; class Actinopteri; order Acanthuriformes; family Acanthuridae; genus Naso; species Naso annulatus. The sequence continues at coordinate 24,613,815 of JAPZDX010000003.1, read as the reverse complement.
AGCACTGATAGCATCACTTGGGATGATGAAGTGGTCAGCCTGCTTCTGGTTCTTGACTTGAGGGCTTTTTGTGACTTGACCCTTGATATACTTATGTCTGTTGATATCATGAATGAACTTTTCCTCTTGCAGGCCTTTTCAAGGTTAAACTATAAGTCACATGGGGAATTTATGCTGTATTGACGTTGTACAGTAAGCAAGAAAATGACTTCATGACGCCTCAAATGTCCCAGTGCTGTGCTTTAGTGAACTTTGTCACCATTCAAGGGATTTTGGTGTTGCTGCCATCATGTTTTTACGTTGTGATTATGCTAACAAGAGCTAGCTGCAGTGTCTATGGGAGGGATGGAGCAGCAAGCTTGCGGGTGGAGTGATACTGGAGGAGCTGATGCGGAGACTGCAGTAATGATCCTCTGTGTGTGTGTGTGTGTGTGTGTGTGTGTGTGTGCGCGTGCGCACGTGCGTGCTGGGCGGGTGGGTGTCTTGTCACCTCTTGCGCCCCTCCAGTTGACATCTGTGTGATAAGAATGTGTTTCTAAAGAGAGGCACAGAGCTCAGGGTTCATGTCAGAGGCTGTGTTGATTGTGTTTCTTGCGCAAGTGTTCAAAGTGAGGCAGAAGGTGTGTGTTAAATGCTTAGCATGTGTTGTGTGTGTGGGAGTATGTAGAGTGACTGCTGATGTGAAGAGGCTGCAGTTATTAATACAAATAGGATCATTGATTAACCATCTGAACAAGATAGTCAACAAATTAAATAAATACTCTTACAACTAAGGCCAAAATTATTTATAGGGAGGTCTTATATTTTTGCTTGGTCTAAAAATATTAGGAATAATAGACAACACCCTTAAACAAGTCAAGCAGTTTTTTATCAGCCAAAATGTATGCATATTAGATAAAGACATTTAGTGTTTAATTATTTAAGAGGTGACCTTTATTGTTTCACTGTCTGAATCAGTTATTTATTAATATTGTGTCAGTCAATTAACTGACTCATCATTTCTGCTCTACTTCAAGCTAAAACAATGGAGGATGACTGAGGATTGAGGGTTTTAATCAGCACAGTGAACAAAATGAACAGTTATTCTGTGATGCGTTTTGCACTTCCGGATCCATTTTAATGTTTGATGTTTTCTTTCTGTAACCGACTGGCTGAATGTGAAAGAGGCCAAAATATTTATAATCTCACTGCACTTTCATTCATCTCAAGTGTTGATGCCTGCTTTTTCGTACTGTATATAAATTAGGGATGCCACAATACTCATTATAATATTGATCCGTACGGTACGCCGTCCACGGTTCAATACACACTTTGAAATTGCGGGATTTCGGTTTTGCATAAAGTTTTATTTAACTAGTTTCAATGTATTTCTCCCTGAATTGGCTCTGTCAGAGCTTCAGAGCAGCCTGTGAACGCATCATGTGTCCACGCCTCCCAGCCGACTGCAGTCACAATGAGCGGAGTTTAGGAGCAAAGTTTGAGGAACCACGCTTTTGTTTAAGCGCTGGCCTGTTGTTTTCGCTCCTGATGTGCTGTGTCTGTCAGAGAAACGCTGATTTTTAACGTGAAATAGCGTTATTGTGTTTACTGACCAGTCCTTTTATTTTTGAGAGGAGACGATCTCTGCTTATCAGTTTCTCGACAGTTACAAGCACAGCATGCGAGCCCAGCAGCTGACAGCTCATTGTTACAAGCAAGCTAAAAAGAAAGCTGTCTGTATTTCATTTACCCGTTTCGCTTAGCCTGCTACAAATTTAAAATTTTCCAAACTCTTGTGTAGCGCTGCTGCTACTGCTAACAACCAGCCCACCCCCCAGCAGCTATGTTACAGACATTAGTGCAGCAACAGAAGACTGATACTGATACTGAACCATTCTTACTAAACTTCAGGTAGAACTGTTTAATGTCAGCAACATGGTTTATTGACATTTTAGATGTGTTTCCAATGAGATATTTTTGAGTTTATTGACAAACATTCTGAAATTCACTCAGAATTACCCAAGCACCATGCCTCATCTATGAAAAAAAAATTTAAATTACAGATTGGTAAATGTCCCATAAAAGGTAACCAAAAAATGAAATAAATATAGACAGACTACAGCCTTATAATAGACACACTTATTTATTTAACATTTTACAATATGCAAGAGTTTGTCTGAATGGATTTTTTTTAGCGAATAGGCAAATAAAGAAATAATTCAGGAAAAAATACACAGCTTTTTTTCTCCTTACGCACAAAATGTGTACTGAAACCAAACCGAAACTGTGACCCAAGAACCGAGGTTCATATTAAACCGTGGGCTGGCTGTATTGTGGCATCCCTAATATAAATGTAATAATAGATAAAGTCAGGCAAATAAACTGTTGTCAAACTGTAGAATGTAGTATTGGTGCTTGCACAAAGTGTCTCTGTAACAGTGTGTGTCTGTTTGACTTCAGCAAACTGTTTTTAGATCAACTCCAGTTAAAAAGTATGCAGTGACACTTTGTTTGTTAGTTGCATTAGCTTAAGTATTTTATTATTGCATTATTCAACATTTAGGCTATACTTCGAGATCCCTTTTTTACTTTTTTTTTTTTTTTTTTTTTACAATTAACGCCCATAATTTCTTCAATTTTTTACTTAAAAACAGTGTTTTTGCAAGTCCAAGAGTTTCGTGTATTGCTGCTCAATCTGTCAAGAGAGACTCCGTGTATCGAAGAATCATTCATGCCGTTTATAAGGATTTTCCTGTGTGTTCAGTTCAGCCTGGGGTTGATTTTAAATATTCTGCAGTGTCCGGGAATGAGCCTCCTCCTTGAGTAAGCATTTTCACAGTACTCTGATTTAGAGCAATGTTATCACAGATGAACTGAGAAAACGTATAAATTTAGACAGCCAAGCATGGACAGGTTAAGGGAAAATGGGAAAAGCTCGATGTGTTGGAAAAACTGCCACTCTTTCTAAAATATACTTTAAAAGTTAAAATCACAACCTGCAGTAATAACTGGGCAGATGCCCGCTCTCTGTCACAGTGAAAAAAAAAAAAGAATCACTGGATACTGGGGGAGGCTGTTGGAAGATAAAGACAGTAAACGAAGTCAAATAATGTGTAATCAGTTACTCAGCCTGTATTGTGGGTGTGTATGCATCACTTTGGATTCTGCAGGTTAAGCAGATACTGGATGATTGTGGTTTGTCTTACCTCTGGCCCACGTAAAAGTGTGACATTAACTGGCTGAAACTAACTGTTGAACAGAGACTGAAACATCAGTTCATACAGAAGTGGCAGAGTGCGCTAAGAAGCATGACCTCAGCTCTTGTGATATTTCTGTTGAATTTAAGAGTTTAAGCATGAAAAGTATCTATTGTTTGAAGACCGAAAGTACAGGCGAGCTATCTGTAATTTTAGAGTGAATCACACCAGAATTCATGAGGTCAGTGGAAGATATAAACGCTTGGATAGAAAACAGAGGATTTGTAACCTCTGTGATGACAATCGTTTTAGAGATGAGTATCGTGTGTTATTTGAATGTAAGAATGTGAGTGTAATGAACTATAGAGAAAGGTACCTGCCGAAGTATTTTGTGAACTGACCATCTGTGTTTAAATTAATTTTGTTACTACAATCAGATAAACCAAAAGTTATTAGTGAACTAGGTGTCTTTCTGAAGAAGGTTCTTACATTGTTTAAGTAATTATTGCTGCATCTTGACTAAGCCGCAGCCAACTGGAGTTAAG
>JAPZDX010000003.1:24558684-24571759 GCA_029783625.1 Naso annulatus | reverse complement strand
TTCAGCCAGATCTTTACTGTTTTCTCTCCCGCTGCTTCATCAGACAGTCTCACAAACACTCCAGTGACAATCCCAGCCCCCCCTCTTTGATCCCAACAAACCTGAACCCCTGTGTGTGTGTGTGTGTGTATGTGTGTGTGAGAGAGAGAGAGAGTGTGTGAGTGAGTGACTGTGTAAATGACTGTATGAGTTTTAAGGCAGACGGTCTAATTTAAGGTACGGTTAGATGTACATTTCCTTTTATTTTTTATGTCAAGTCTTAAAACTCTCTCTGAGTCTTAGTGTCGACTCTTCAGGCTGTCAGCTGTGAGGTACTGCAGGTTAAAGGGACGTTGCCATTTTGAATTTTTGCTCTGTTTTGACCTTCACTGCACACTTGCCACATTATTTCAGAAAGTGCTAAATATGTACAGGTTTATTGAGAAATGCTAACAATGCTGATAAGCTGAAAATACATAAGAATTTACCCCTAAATATGACAAGTGTCCAGTGTAAATAAATTACAGACACGCCAAGACGTCCCTTTCACATGTATCTATTATAATAATACTGATTATAATAATATAGCCGAAACACAGGATGAAGTGTGAGCGCTAATTTAATTGAGGTTTTATGAAGAAGAATGTCTTAATCTTTTTTTTTTATGTTGGACGCACACGGGGGTCATGGTACAGCTGTTTTCTGTCACACGTCTAACCTCTGTTGTTCCGTTGCTGCTGTCACAGTGGCGTCGCTATGCAGGGGAGGAAAACCCTGAAAGCATCGGGGGGCCCACAGCTGGATACGGGCCCTCGGACATGCTGGGCACTGCAGAAATGTATTTTATAGGAACAGCCTTTTAGATTATTCACACAGTCCAACCCTGAGGAAGCTCAGCTTAGAAATAGTTCTACTGTGTGTCAGCACGCCCAGCACTTTGCAAACACACATATACTGTCGCTGATACTGGAGCAGAGCAAGACGCGACTCCACTGACGGGACAGAGGCCATTTTGAATAGTCAGAGCGGGAAACTTGATTTAAAAAACAATCATTTTATGTGTAAGACTGGTGTAAATTTTTCTTATCATCAACATATCCCCTGAAAGAATAAAGCCAACAGTGGGTTAGTGCGTCTCTCAAGCCTTTCCAAATTCTCTCTGAGGCTCTTGAAGTCTCACAATTTAAGATTTATTTCTTTAAAGTCTTTGCACTGTAAGGGGGAAGTGGTGCATTTGTTGGGGACTAGTTTTTCCACATTTGTTGCCGCAATTAGTATTTTGGGCGATGTACGTGGGATTGAGTTAAATTAAGATTAATGCGAGGCATTAATTCATGGCAATGACAAACATGTCACCCAGTACAGAAGTGGCTTTGTTTGTGATTTTAATAGTTTTTGGAAAGGTTTGGAGCTTTACAGCGCAAAAAAAAGCTATATCAAGCTTAAAATACAAGACAGCACGCAGAATTTCTTTCTTTTGTGGGATTTGTTAGAAATCGTGAGCCATATCCTTCAAAGCTAGTTTTACATTTGTCCTTTTATTAAGCAACAAACATCATCTATAATGAAAGCTTAAAGCAAAGATGATGGCTAGCTAGTTAGCTATACCTCGCTATAAACTGGACTGTGGCAGCTTAACGTAGGACCAAATATTTTCCGTTTTTAAAAGTGAGCAAGTTTCTCCTTCAAGTTTTGAGCTCCTGTAGTTTTTATTTGTTTACTTCTGATGCTTTCATGTGAGGTTTTGTTTGCTCTTTCTCCAGCCGGCAATGCTTTGTTTTTATAGTTCATTCTCACAGTCTTAACCACTTTGTTTTGAAGCATATCATTTAATCAGTTTCATTTTGCCTAAAACAAACTCAGGAGTAATTTTAAAGGCAGCAGTAATCTTCTTTCCCAGCCTGAGTATTCAAAATGGCAGCTGCATTAGATGGTTGGACAGAAATCGTTTCCAGCTGGTTCTCTCAGCAGAGTTGTAGATATGTTACTTAGTTAGCCACTAGGAGATTTAGCAAATTAGTTAGTCATTTTAATTTAACGCCACGGTTACTGAGTTACCACTGAGACAACCAATATTAACCTTAGTGACCAGCCACTGTCCAATCAGAAGGCAGCGAGACTGGAGGAAAGTGTGAACGAATGTTTGTTCCCCCAGACTGAAGCTGAGGATGATGATGATGATAATAATGAATGATGATGAAATTGTCTTGCTTCCCTGTACTGTTCCCTCCCCTCCCTCCTCCTGTCCACACTGTACTGAAACTAACCTAAACCAGTTTGAACCCGTTCTTACTGTCTACCTTCCAGGTTGTGTACAATACTACTGCTATCTGAGAGTTAATATATGAGCGCTGCGGGGGCGATAGAGACAGCCTGCTGTTGATTATCACTGTAGAAGATGATGTACGTTGTTGTCTTTCAATGTTAAGAATAAATTTCAGTTGGACCAAGACTGCAGCTGTCTGTGTTGTTATTGTTTTGGTATGAAAATGCACACAGTCTGGTTACATCTGTACGTAGAGCCACCTGCACACCCCAACATGATTAAAGACAAAACACTTAATATAAATATTTATAGATATTTATTTATTTATTTATTTATACCTTTTTACTGATTGTTGGTTTCTGCAGGAAAAAAAACCTTTTCAAACTTGTTAAAATAGCATAGGCTACCTCAAATATTTTAAAAATTATAAATCTTTGGGAACCACTGGGTCACACGCAGGGACTTCTTGATTTGATCATTTGTTTTTCTTGATGGAGAATCTATTGGCAATTTAAACGAAGGAACAACAACAACAACAACAACAAAAATCCAACTAACAAACATAAACAGTATTTTAAAGACCAACAAACACAGCAGTGTTTCCTCTTTTCCAACTTATTTTCTTTACCTAAAAATTAAAAGAGTTTTCTCATTAACAAAGGAGTTTGCAAAGTTTATTAATTCCATATATTACTCCACTGTGTGTTGTGGCACATGCGGTGAAAGGGGGCGTTGTCCTTACTTCAAACGCGTTGCGTAAAAAGAGAAACATTGTACCGACGTGTCCTTTAAAATAAAAGCTTCGTATTGAAATAAGTGCACTGGAACTGTACTGATATTTCGTTCATGTTGTTCATGAGGCTTTTACTTTGACATCCTCACCGGAAACACTTTCTTCTTCTTCTGTCCGTCTTGACAGCCGTGTTAAAGGGCTTTAGGTTCGGAGATTTATGTAACTCTCTTGCTAATAACACACATGACGGCGCTGCTGAATAGAAGAATGTAGCCAGCGAGCAAACAAACAAACAAACAAACAAACAGCAAACGTTTTGTGGTCGCTTTAATTGGTTCAGGTCGACAAACGGTCACACAAGATGATGCTTATAACCGCCGAGTTTAGACTAGCTAGCCAACACGTCAATGAGTGCATTTTGAGTGTATGTTGATTTTTCTGACATTTTTTACAGTTTTTATAATCTGTTTGATTATTTGTTAGTGTGTCCAAAGCGACCAAGACAGATTTACAGTTCAAACTGCCAGCGTGGAGGAGAGAGAGTCTCAGGACATTTAGTTCTTTCTCAGAGCGACCTGACTTTCACCTCAACACTTCACCAAAAAATTCAAACTAAAACTTTATTTATTGAAACTGAGATGGCTGCTGCTTTGTTCAGAAGAGGAACAGGATTATGTATGAGAGTAAGTAAATGTCTGTTTTTTACTGTCTATGACTTATAGTAGAACTTGAGTTTGACTGAATGTACTCAACTATAAATAGTAATCAGTTCCAGTTGTGGACAGTAATTAAGTACATTTACTCAAGCAACGTTGCTTTTTTTTAGTGCAATTTGGAGATACATGTACTTTGCTCAAGTAATTCATTTTTCTGCTTCTTTTTACTTTTGCATTTCTACATTTTAGAGAGTCAGCTTTAATCACTAGTTACTTTAGGCCTATATTGGTAATCAACTAATAAAGTATATTATAGACTCAGCTATACAGCAGTATCTAAAATTAGCCCCATCTTTAACAGTTGCAACATTGAAGAGATGTATTCATTAGTCTGTCAATGATTATAGTTCAATAATATTCCAAGATGGGACCTTTGATGCTTTAAGTATTTCTCTGCTGACACTTTTTTGTACCTTTAACAGAGTATTTCTGTCAATAAATGTGATGTTCCAACATTTCTTTCACCATTGATTACATATCACCTACCCTTCACTTTTCAATTGTATTGCAATAAAGTATTTTATATGGTGATAATTCAAGTTTATCGTTGCAGTCATTGCATGTTAACTCACACTCAAACTCTGTGAATCTTCCTCTATAAAGTTTAAATCCACGTTTCTTAAATATGAAACCCCTGTTATGAGCTATGATAGTTACTTTTTATTTCACAGTCTGGAATAAATGCTCACAGTGTACTGACTTCCTGAAAATATTAAGAAGCAAGTTCTTCGTGGCACCAGCATTACCTTATAAAATGTGTGTGTGTGTGTTTTTAGTGTATTCACAGGGAGTTGTGCAGAGTGGTGTGGAGACCACAGACTGCAATGTTCAGCTCCAAACCATCAGACAGAAAACAGCCACGCTTCACACACTTCAGTAAGACAAGCGCACTTCTCTATCAGTCTATCTGACTTCCTTTTAGGTTTTTACTTTTTTTATTTTAACCATATATTATTCCTTTTACACCAGTGGAAGAATAACAGCATTAACTAGTGGTTAGAAAAGACATTATGCCATGTTGTCATATTAGTGCTTAGAGTAGGCAATGTGGATTTATGGCAGTGTGGAAATTTGTAGTGTGCTATCAACATACATTTTGAGATACCGAATTTCAGGGAAAATTGATCGAGAAACTGTTAGTGAGGAAATGACCTGACAAGAATATCCGTCAGCAGATAAAATATCTGGTTATTTAAGATACTTGATGTAAAAATCATATAAAGCTTCTGTATTGGTAAAAAGAAAAACTTTCTTTAAGGAAAAGGCTCGCCAAAACAGAGAACACATGTCCCGACTCAAGTTTCTTTATTCTCAGTTTCTGTTTACTCTTCATTTACAGAAAAAGCAAAACCTCAGCCCCCGACTGATGTCGCTAAACTGGTGGAGCATCTCTTCTCTCAGCGCAGGCCGGGCGCAGCGCCTCCTGCTGGTAAAGGTCAGCATGTTCAGGATGTTGTGTGAAGCAGGATGTCAGATAAATTTTCAGCTGCAAACAGATTTCCAATTTTTTTCCTGTCAACACAGCAAGTGACAGTAATTTGCAGCTTCAGTACAGGAAGAGTTAGTTTGGGATTTTTACAGAATATTTTTGTTAGTCCATGAATATAGTATCAGTGGGGGTTGAGCCCCTCTTTCATCACATCGCATTCACTTCACTTTTCATTTGAAGCCTTTGGATGCCTGGTGTTAATATAAAATATAGTTTATAGGAATCTTGCAGAACACTATGTAAAATTAGGTTCTGTTCATTTTACTGAACAGCAACATATGGGAAAGTACATTTAATTGCAAATGACGGCAGATTAGAAAGCATGCTCTTGAGATGCCTGAGGGACCGTTATTTCTAAGAGCTGAGTTAACAGACTGCTATTTAATTTAATCCCTCAAATGCTGATGTCCTTTACATCCTCTTTTTTTCTCTTCCTCCTCTCCTCTTTCTCCCACAGCTCGATCTGTCAAAGCCTCTTCCACGCCTTCCAAACCTCCTACCACCTCCTCAACAAAGGGCTCCACTTCACATGTTCCTCCATTGTCAAAGGCAGAACCAACGGTGTCTGCTGTTGCTGCTGCTTCTAGTTTCAAACAAGTTGACAGTGTTTCCAGTGTGACCGTTCCTCCAACCAGCACAACATCTGCATCATTAGAATCAGAAGCAGCTGAAATAGAATCTCAGACCTCATCTGAAGAAATAGAAACTGTCAGAGAGCCAGTCGAACTCAAAACTGCTTCGACATTTGAGAACATTGAGACGACATCTTTTTCAGCTGCTACAGAAGAACCCTCACTGGAAACAACAACAGACTCACCTGTAGAGTCGAGTCTATCGCCTGCGGAAACACTAGAATTTAAAGCTGCTGTTGTTGAAGGTCCAGTAGAGCCTTCAGTAGATACTCAAGCTCAAGAAGTGCAAACCAAAGAAACAGACTCAGGAGAGGTTTTTGTCTCACACCATGCCAAAGATGAACACTTGATAGAAACTACGAGAGATTCACCAGGAGAAGCCGCTAATTCTCCTGAAACACTAGAGAGTGAAGCTCCTGTTGCTGTGGGTTCATTAGAGCCTGTGATAGATGCCACAGGAGATACTGCAGTCGAAACCAAAAGCACAAACTCGGGACTGGTTGATATTTTGCACACTGCAACAGTCGAACCTTTATTAGACACCACAGTAGAAGCCAGCACTCCTCTTCTGGAAACACTAGAGCAAGGTGCTGCTGCTGCTGATTGTGCAGTAGAACCTTCAGTAGATGCTCCAGCTCAGGCAATGCAAACCAACAGCACAGACTCTGCAAACTTTTCACAAGCTGCTGAAGAACAACTCTTTATGGAAACTACAATAGATGCATCAGAAGAAACCAGCACTTCTCCCGTGGAAACACTTGAGAGTAGAGATGCTGTTGCTGAAGCTTCAGCTGAAACTGAAGCAGATGCTGCAGCTCAGGCAGTACAAACCAACAGCACAGACTCAGGAGTGGTTAACATCTCATTAAGTGCCAAAGAAGAACCTTTAATAGAAACTACAACAGAATCAGCTCCAGAGACCAGGAGAGCTGCTGTTTCTGAGGGTGCAGTTGAGTCTTCAGGTGAAGATGAAGTGGCTGAGGGCCTCTCACACGCTACCTTCATCCAAAACATGCAAGAATCTACACCTTTGCTTTCAAAAAATGTTGAAGAATCTTCGATAGAATCCACAGTTGAATCATCAGAAAATGTCGCTGTGGAGGAGGAAGTGAACAGGTCTGAAAAAATGACTTTAGAGTCTGTGACACTCCACTCAGTCGAGGTTATGGTTGAGTCTTTAAAAACTGATGAACTCTTCCAAACCAAATTGATTCTCGATGAAAAAGCAGAAAAGGAACTCCAGGAGTTGTTAGTTCAGACGCAGACTGGAGCCGAATACAAAGCTGCAGCTGAGCCTGAGAATTCATGTGAGGATGAGGGAGAAACTTTAACTGCAGCGCTTTCAAAATGGGACTCTCTGTCTGAAGATCTTCAAGAGTTAGAAGGAGAAAGTGGTGTGTTGGTGAAAGAGCTCTTCTGTCATGCAGAAACAAGTTCATCCTGTCATCCACCTGTAGGAGCAATTGTGGAGTCTTTGCAGGTGGAGGAGAAGAGACCCGAAGCAGAAGCCATGACGCTGGAATCAGTAACTTTGTCAGAAGTGAAGGATGCAGTTGGAGGTCTTGAAGCAGAAGCTCTGCTAGAAACAAGGGACGCACTCGAGAAAGAAGCTGAGGTGGTTGCTAAAGAGGAGAAGATGGAGGTCAAGACCACAACAGAAGATGTTGCTGTTCTTGAAGACTCAACAGAGGCTGAAATTTTAACCCTAGACTCTATCTCTGAAGCCACTGATGCGATAGAGGCTGAGACATCCGTTTTACTGGAGGCCATGTTTGGTTCGGAGCAAGGACTGAGACCCCCACCTGACATATTACTCGTTGACCAGAAACTGCAGCAGCAGGATGAAGGAACTGATCAGAAGGCAGAAAAAGAGTCCGCAGAGCAGGAAGTGAGTGTTGTGGAGGCCATGACTCTTGAGTCTGTGACTCTGGCTGAAGTTGAGGCCTCGCTGGGAACTCTGGCGAACGAGTCTCTGAGTGAAACCACAGATTATCTGGAGAAAGAAGCTGAAATTCTTGCTGGAGAGGAGAGGATGGAAGTAAAGGATGTGTTGGAAGCTGAAGAGACGACTGAGGCTGTAAAGAACGAGTCTCTGTCTCTGCCTGAAGGTGACGCTCTGTCTGAAGATCTGCAGATAGATGCTCTGATGGAGGAACTGCTCTTTTGTGTTCCTGGGCACGTAAAAGGCATAACAGAAAATCAGGAGGCCGTAAGAGAGAATATTTTGGATGGTAAGTTTGATTCCTGTTCGTGGTGAAGAGACAGTAAGGTGGAGGGGTAGAAGTTACAGCTCTAACCTCAGAGTCATTCATTCATACATTTATTTGCTTTCTTGCAGATAGTTAGTTTAGAGGACCGATGCCACTCTTTGGTGTGTTTTATGAAGCAGAATCAGATCATTTCCTGCAGACCTTCACCTGTCGTGTTTCTGGAACTTTTACCACAGCAACAGTTGACACTGGATCTGTTGACATAGATACAGCAGCTGCAGTGACGGATGATATTCCAGCTTCTCCTGCTCTAAAGGAGGTGCTGCCGGAACAGGAGGTGCAGGAGGAGGGAGAACAGACTGAGGCATCAGGGAATGAAGAGGGTGAAGGGGCACACTCAGGTACATGCACTTAAATAAGAAATAAATCATTTTAAATAGGGATGCACAATGTTAGATTTTTTGCCGATATCGATATGCCCATATTTTACAACTCATTTGGTTGATGATCGATACCAATACCAATATATATGTATATTTTTTCCCCACACCTAATTGCAGAGATCATCAAGTCTCTTCTGTGGTAGAATTTACAAACAGAATTATTATGCATTCTCTAATCGTTTTTGCCCACCGGCAAATGCTGGCATAAAATACAAAGCTTCAAATGATGTAATAGTCATTCTTTGTGCAAAAGAAGAAAAATACTTGAACTTATGTTTTGGAAAAACATGTCATATTTGTTTATGACAGTTGCTTTTAAACAAAACAAATGAGATACATCCTACTTAAAACTGGATGATGCTCTCCCTGAGACAATCAAAACAACACCCACAACCAGGACAAATCTGGCCTGTGTCACAAGTGACAAAGTAAGTAAGCATAACGTCCGTCCACAGGGAACATGTGAAACATGGTGTCGACTCGAGCGTTTAATCAAAGAAACAACAGCCTTTTATTTTATTGGTTATTATGTTGGCAGATATCGACATGCTGGCTGATATCTGATTGGGTCGGACTTTAATAGTATCCTTTTTATGTGTTCTTCAGATTTAGATCCAGTACAGAGACTCTTCCTGGAGAAGATCAGAGAATACAGAGAGATGCGTCGGTAAAGAGCCAACAGAGGTTTCCTGTTGTATTTAATCAGAAAACTCCTGGTGGTCCCAAGCTGGACTGATAACAACACGAGGAAGACTCAGAGTTTAAGATGGGATACTGATGAAACTGTGATGTGTAGATGTAATGCAGTAGAGACATTGATTAAATGACAAGCAGTTCTTTTCCATTACCCACATCGTCTGTTCCCTCTTCTCTAAGGTTGGATGGAGGACAATTGGAGGTGGAGCCAGATTACGAAAAATACCTGTCAGAGGAGACAGCTAAGCTCCAGAGACTTTACGGAGGTGGAGACCTGAGCAGCTTCCCTGAGTTCACCTTCACTGGTGAGACAGAGATGGATAGAGAAGCCAGTTTATACACGACATGTACCATTATATATAGCACCGTATTAACAGCAGGTTCAGGAATTAAAAATTTATTTCATTCACCTCAAAGATATTCAAGACAGTTCCTCTATGATGTGTTTAGACTTGAACTGACCCAAGCAGCCAAGACAAGAGGAGCTTCTCTTTAATCATCATTTATAGCAAATTGTGCCCAAAGGATAATTATCTTATTACAGATTTATTACCAATGGCATATGTCAGCTGATAAGTAATGAGAAGCTGCAGCACAGAAATGCCAAAGATGTTTTTTAAAATTATGAATGATGTTGACAAAAAGCTCTGCATCTTTGTCACGGTTCTTTGACAACAAAATCTAGGGAATCCTTGCCAGAAGTGTTTGTTTATGTTATGTTTTTATTTTAAAAAGCGATTATCAAAAGGTATATTTTGATATTTTTCTATTTTTCAAATATTGATTGGCCTTGGTCTGATAAATCCAGCATCAATCTAACTCTAATTACAAGCCTCGCCAGTCTGTACCCAAGAAGCACATCATGTCTGACGTAGACGGTTATAATCAATAAACCCATGAGCGGTTAAGATCTCCAAGGCAACAAAATAAATGATGAACGCCATATGGCTTCATCTACGCTGTTTGTGTAATACATCATGTCTGATAATCCAGTTCCTCATGGAGATTATAAATTGCATTTATTTTTACATCTGAACATGACTTTTTTTTAGCTGTATAACAGTACAGCTGCTTAAAGTATACATAGTGAGACATTAACACATTAACACTTCATATATTCACAAATACAAAGTAAGTGACATGTGCTATTTTCTTTTTAGAACCTAAAATGGACCAGGACTCCAAATGATCCATGACGCACACCTCCTCCTCATTATGAAGCATAGGAGGTTTGTTTGGGGGATCCACCATAAAAATAAGGGATTATGTATTCTTGACTGTTTGTACTGTGCAATAAAGATAGAAATACATTTATTTTATTAAAGCAGCACTTCCAAAAGAGTAAGTCTTGTTTTTCCTGACATTACATGCATCTTTGTCTGTGTGTGTTTGCATGAAATGCAATTATAGCATCACATGGAGGATTCAGGACCAAAATGAACAGCAGGTGGTGCTGTCAATACAACGTTTGTCCATTTGGCTGCATTTATCTCTGTCTTCCTCTCCCCAGTGCTCTTTTATTTGCAGGCTTTATTTGTCTGTAAATGTACTCATTGTACTCTGTCCCTCGTCACTGCTGGCTGTGTTGTGTGCTGACAGAGGCGGTCTTTGCCAAGTCAGATCCCCCCCCCTAAGTCACGACTCTGTGATAGAGATAGTGTGAGTCACAACCAGACACACACACAAGAAAAAGAAAAAAAAAAAAAAAAGCACAGTTCCAAAGTAGCTCCTAAAAGATCCGATAATGGGCATTTCTTTTTAATGTATCTCTTATATTTTAAGAGGAAAAGACACATCAGATCAATAAAATTTATGTTAAATATTTTCTAAAATAATTTGGCCTCTTGAAATTAACCGACAGATTACAACAGAACAAATAGAGAAGAGCTGTCATTCACATTACTCATTTCCAGCTGCTGTGTGAGGGATGCGCTGAATGGCCCTATGGTGACGTCATTCAGTTTAGGCGGTCACTCAGATTGCCTGCGCAGAAAACCGGCTTCCGTGCGTGCGCGTGCGCGTTTTGCCCTTCAGAGTGTGGCTGCACGCGGACCCTCGGTTGTCTGGCCAGCTCGTGGCACACTTTTTTACACTGTCATTTAAATTTAAACCTTAACGACAGCACATACAAAACGTCGTTACGGTAACGTTAACTCTTAAACCGATTCAATTCCCACAGTTTTTATGTGTGTGTCCGCGCGCGCGTGTGTGTGTGTGTGAGAGGGCGCACACTCTCTCGCTCTCTCTCTCTCCCCATCACACACACTCACTGCACATCACCTGCTACAACCACAACACGCGCTCACACACACCGCCATCCCGCTTGTGACACACATCTGGTTAGCTAGCCAGCTAACGTTGCTTCCTCCCAACTAGCCGCGTTGTCGTGTGCAAGTCTCGTTTTTTCCCATTGTTATGTGTAGTCGGAAGTGTCGTTGAAGTAACGGATTAACTGCATCCCTCCTCGGCTGACCGGGAGCCGCCATGGAATGCCGTGTTCTGTCCATTCAGAGCCATGTAGTCCGGGGATATGTGGGCAACAAGAGCGCCTCTTTCCCATTACAGGTAAATGCAACTCACATGCACCCATTATCGGACAACGGCAACGAGACACCCGTCCTCCCACACGACCCTGTCTGACACGCTTGGTGCCCCTTTGCCCACAAAATCTGAGAGCCGCTTTCCATCAACAGTGTTCCGAGAGATCTAAATACCGATTTTTGTTACAAGTAACACCAATTTTACCGTTGAAAGTTCGTGCAATCTTTGCTAACGGATATTGGCCACCCGCCTCAACCGTCGCTGGATGAGTTAACAGTTAACAGCTGGTCGCGGTTAGTTGTAACATGATTTTTCCTGTTTTTACAATGTAAAAGACCGTAAACGGTGACCTTGCTCTACGTGCTTTGAAACCCCTAAAATAACACTATGGTCACCTGTCAAATAACGTAAGCACCGTGACGCCAGGTGCCGTGTAAATTTGGTTTGCCCGACAGAATTTTCACCGAGCCCACAAACCATCTCACTGAAATATGTGGGATCATCATGTCATGGCAGCTGGTTGTTTTTCTTCTGGCACATACCTTTTTTAATTCGACGATTAATAAAATTAGGCAGTAATAAAAGAATGAACTCTTTCTCTGATAGGGAAAATGTGGCACTACAGCTGTCATTGGTGATGTGTCCGATAATGGACTAAGGTGTTTTTCTGTTATGTTCTATCGTCTATCACGAGAAAACACACGTGCTCTATAGACTAATGACAAATGACTGTCTGAGGAGTGCCTTGTTTGTTCGCCAGAGGTGGCAGAGTTGTGTCTGATCGTGGACCTCCTTGTGTTAATTAAATGACCCCTGCCTGGGTGATTGGTGGAAATGACGATAACTGCTCTTTAGAAACAAGCCTCTCACTCACAGGTTAATGTGAGTCCTTAAGTAATCTAGTGACTGCACAAACTGCCCAGCGTGGCTGCAAAAGCTAGCTAATGATAATCTGAGGGGTCAGAGAGAAAAAATGTACCCAGAATAGTTAACAAGTCACCACAGTGTCTCAGGTTTACATCATTCACTCGCAGCCATCTGACAGGCAGGCAGACAGCTGTAATGGCCATGATGCCTATGAGAACATCTGGATGAGGCACAAATCCAGCTTTCTGCAGTGAGCACTTGTAGATCATGATTACAATATAGATAAATTTCCAGCTATTTGTTAGGTTTGGGCTTTCTGATAAACTTGTACTGATTGATAGAATGTTTCCTGGGACGTTTTCTTCCTTTACAGCAGATAGAAGCTGTTCCGGTTTCTGAAAATTAAGCTTTGCCATATTGGGTTTCTTTACAATACTGGCAGGAATACATATTGTTTGTGTGTGTGTGTGTGTGTGTGTGTGTGTGTTGCAAAGTGTAGATAA
>JAPZDX010000003.1:24527954-24541087 GCA_029783625.1 Naso annulatus | reverse complement strand
TATTTTTGGCATATTGATTTTTTTTTTTCTTGGCCTGGTGGCGGGTCTCCTTGGCCTGGCGGCCCGCCATGCCTGTACAATGGTAGGGGAAACACTGTATATTGTGTTTCTATTTAAACTCATTAACTGTTGGAACAACTGACAAAAAGGGGGTGTGGCAGGGGGCGTGGCCTGTAACAAAAAGGAACATTACTTCTAAACTGATTCATGTAACATGGCCAAACTTTGTAGAAAGACACATAAACATTTTCACTGGTCATGGCTTGCCCCGCCCCTTCACTTTAGCCCCGCCCCCTTCCACAACTCATCAGCTTTATTTGTCACAGACTGCTGGTTGCAGCTATTGTGAATTTGCGCTTGTTTTTGAAAGAAACTGTAGAATTTTAAAATGAAACCTTCACATCTCCAAATCCAGTTTCATGGCTCCCATCACTGCAGCGTTTATGTAACATGGTGACTGTGGGAGCTTCGCAGGTCCATGCTGAGCGTCTGACGCTGAGTGTGTTTTTGTCATTTCAGTGTGTGACCCCGTACTCGGAGATCATGGATCTATGGTGAGATTTGTCGCAGTTTCATGCTCTGTGTACAACATGTGCAGTTGTTGATGTCAGTTGTTATTTGATAGATTTTTAACCAGGATTTGTGCGACTTTAGTGCGTGTGTGGGCGGGTTTTAATGTTCATCTTTGTGTGTGTTTTTGTCTATATGTATGTGTATGTGTTACAGTGTGTTTCTGTTCTGGGGGTGTGTGTTGCAAAGCTCATTTCTCAGTGACAGATGGATTATTGTGATCTGTCAGAGCAGCACATACACAGTGACTCACTCTGTGTGTGTGTGAGTGTGTGTGTGTGTGTATTACATTGTGCAGATGTGCATTTTTTAAGGGATTAAAATAATTTTCTGTCAGTTAGCACACATAATTTAAAACCATGAAAACACAGCTCAGAGAAAATCTTTGTATTAACTAAAGCTGCTCATTTATGTGTGTGTAGTCCTTCATTTAAGCTCTGTTTGCGTTTATTCTTGTGTTTCGTGACTCTAACCTGTGTGTTTGGTTCTGCAGTACGTTCCTCAGAATCTTTATCCGGTTTATAAAAACAAGGTGGTTCCTGTTGCTGACATCATTACTCCTAACCAGTTTGAGGCCGAGTAAGTACTATTATCTTTTTACAAAGTGTAAGTGTACCAAGACACTTTGACTTTACACTCAAAACACCCTTACTTAGTTTATGTTGCGTACGCCTCAGTGAGTTTGTAACTGTGAGAGAAGAACATCTTTATGTAATGCCACTCATGCTGTTATCTAATACTCTCAATTTTGTGCTTCCAAAAATTGTGGAGAGAATTAAATGAAAATATGCCGTGGTTCACCTCTTATCTTTTCTGTTGTACCCATTTAAACCACAATCAAAATAGTTTGAACTGTTAAAACAATTTGTTCACAGACAAGGTAATATGTTTTTAATGGCTGAAGTTTTTTTAATTGCAAAGTTACATCAAATGTACTGTAGAAAAAATTTGAATTTGAATTTTGGATGAAGTTCTGAGGATTTTAGCAATGCTGCATGGGTTTTTAATGATGGACCCACAGGTTTATCCAGCAGAGTGATTTCATGTCTTTAGATAACAGTGTCAACTGTTTAGCTTTAAAGTCCATTTTAATGATCCCCATTTAGAAACAGGCTGATACAAACAACATTCCTATGCTCTTTTGACTGCTTTTTTTTTTTTTTTTTTTAGCTTGCATCAACAAATGACTGCATTTTTAGATAATGGATTCAGCTCAATTATCACTTCAGCTTTGCTGTCAAGTTGCTCCATCTAGTGGTGTTTCCATGTGGCTGCAGAATCAGATTTCGGTTTTTCCTGTGTTCTTACAGCTCACTTGCATTTGAGGATTTTGTTGAACTTGTGTGTGTAAGTGTAAGTTGAAGTAGGTGTTTCAAAGTTTTAATAATGAGCCTTTCTGGGATTTTCTTTCTGTGAGTTTCTATTTAATAACTTCATTTTCAGTGTCTCTATAGTAGTGCTAATGACATGATGGCAATTTGTTGCTTGTGTTTGTGTTTTAGATTACTGACAGGGAAAAACATCAGCACAGAGAAAGATGCTGTAGAGGTAAAATCTAACTCAATGTGTAATCTTGGTTGTCTGTGTAATTTCTATATTCCAGCAGCTAATAAGATGTGGGCATATTGTGACATTGAACATTTCTTGATATTTCTTGCTTAATACTGTAAGATTCTTGCTGATTAAA
This sequence comes from Naso annulatus, assembly GCA_029783625.1. NCBI lineage: Eukaryota > Metazoa > Chordata > Actinopteri > Acanthuriformes > Acanthuridae > Naso > Naso annulatus. The sequence goes on along the minus strand of JAPZDX010000003.1, from coordinate 24,538,830 downwards.
CACATGCTCCACTATCTGACTGACTGACTGTAGGTCATGGACCTTCTCCATGCTATGGGCCCGGACACAGTGGTCATCACCTCCTCTGATCTGCCCTCCAGACTGGGAGACCGTTTCCTCGTGTCATTGGGCAGCATGCGCCACGGTACGAGCTGTATGAATTAACGTGCATATGATTGTCTGCATTGTATATATGTGATATGTGTATCTGTATATTTATTAAAACCAGCCAACAGAAATAAACCCTTCAAGATTTTGTGTCTTCGCTCTCTTGCTCAGTTCGTCCCGACGGCAGCAGGACGACACAGAGAGTTCGAATAGAAGTTCCCAAAGTGGACGCCGTCTTTGTAGGAACTGGAGATTTGTTTGCTGCTATGCTGCTCGCGTGGACACACCACTACCCCAACGACCTAAAGGTACAAAAACCAAGTCCAGCTACACAGAGGCACACAGTAATTACAAATACAAAGCAACACATTAAAAGCTTTAAATGAACGGAAGTAAATAATAACTTTGCACCTTGTGTTACATGTATTAGTCATAAAATAAAATATTTACCTTTTGTTTACTTCTCAATTTCTCTCTCTCTCAGACGGCCTGTGAGAAGACGTTCTCAGTGATGCATCATGTTATCCAGAGGACAATTTCATACGCTCACGGTAAGTTCAGGAGAATCAGCATAAATTCATGCTGATTTTATCGCAGGGTCAAAAAAATAAACACCAATAACATCAATTGGAGAGCCAAAATTTAATTTGTGGAGCAATTCAATCATTCAATGCATTAACCCAATTCTCTTCACTTTCTGTGGTCAATGTCTGGGGTTTAAAGTTGTTTTTTTTGTTACTGGAAAAAATAAATAAAGCTGCAACAATAAGCAGGTCTCAACTGCTGCTGTTCTTACTTCACTGGTTAAGGGTTGTCTGGTCCTGCAGCTGTCAGGATGTTAACTGGCTCCCATTGGGAAAAAAAGGGTGTGATGTAGCTTTAAAGACTAAAAAACTAAAGTAATCTATACTCATCTCTGCATCCCTATCTGCCCACCCCCTGCTTACTCCCCTGTCTCTCAGAGTTGGCAGGTCCTGGTCGGAGGCCCAGTCCGCCGCAGCTGGAGCTGAGGATGATTCAGAGTAAAGCGGACATAGAGGACCCGGCCATAGTCACGGAGGCTACAGTCATATCCTAACATTACCGACACATAAGACTCATACTAACCGTGTCCTCATAAACCTCTCAAACCCTGTATCTCGGTAAATCTCTTCACTGTAAACCGTCATTTTCAAACTTCAACACCTCATCATTCAAACTCCTGAAACCACTTAGTATTGTAACTCCTTTAGTCCTTTCTCCCTTAACCTTTTGCCCCTTTAAGTCCTCAGTGTCCTGAACCTTTAACCTGGAACTCCCAAACCCTGTTTGGAAACCAGAGCCATGGATAGACAGACTGTTTGCTCAGCTTGGACTGTGGCGGTCTGTTGCTGCCTCTCCTCTAACAGGGTATGTGAGGGGAAAGCTTTAGGTTTAAGTGTTATTTCACACTCCCAGATTGCTCTGTTACAACATTCCATGGATAAAGCTTAAAAGAAAAGAATATGAGAAATTATACCACAAAGAGGTCTGAAAAACAAGATGTTAAGTGTCGCAGCTTTGTTGATTGGCTCAGTTCTACATTTTTGGTTACATCGTGCCTTTTTTAAAAAGAACTTCTTTTCTGTCAGTTCAGGGCCCGTGTCCACCTGGTGTTTTTTTCTGAGAGTCGGCGTCCTTTTTCAATTGCAGCACCTAGTGTCATTTTCTGAGCGCTACGCCGTTTTTGTGGGGCCGCTCTGAATGCTTCCAATTGAAAATTTCTCAACTTGTCAAAAAGGCGCTGGTGACATCGCCAACACGTTTTTTTTTTTAACCAGCCAACCATTTATCCTGGACAAGGCGATGATTTTCACTGTATTTTTGTCTCCTATCGATGTGTCATGCACTGATTTCCTCCTTACTCTGCGTCAGATCGCTGAAGCTGTGATAGCGGGGCTATTATTATTATTATTATTATTATTATTATTATTAAGCTCTTCATCCATGAGGGAAAGCATCGTCTTTTTGATGCTCATAGTAAAATTAAAAAAAGAAAAATATTTCTGTTAGAAAACAGATGGTGAAGGCAACGGAGCAGTGTCGATCATACAGCGGCCGTCAAGATATTGTTGTCACAAAGAAAAGATGCACATTCAGCATTTTATTTTTCAAGCGCACAAGCACTTGATCCGAGCCCTCCTGAGCACACCGCCAGCGCTTTTCTGCCCGTAATAAACACCAGGTGGACTCGGGCTCTTAGACTGTTAAGTGGCACTAAAACACCACAGCCACAACAATAAGTTCTGGTATAGCAGGACTTATTTGTTGCTGCAGTCAGAAGCAGACCCGTTTAATATATTTGCAGTGTTACCCAAACGTGTTTTGTTTTGTTTTGTTATGTTTTTTAACTTCAGCTGCTAAATGTTCTCCAAAAACTCTACCTCTAAATTACGAACATAAACTTACTGAAGCCTGCTTTGTTGCTCTATGACTGCCACTCCACTCAGCTCACATACTCTGTTTGTGATGGACAGAGCTGCACTCGAGCCACGGTCCTTCACAAAAGTTGCAGGATTGCTGCACTAACACTTGTGATGCTATAAAATTATAATGATCAAACTCTGTGTATCTGTGGCTCCGCCCACCATGACCTCAACCCACTCCCCCGTCTTACAGCAGTGATGTAATGGTGACCAAGTTTAACCCCTGAGACCCCTTGAAAATATAACAAAGGAAAAAAAAAAACGCACAATGTATAGTTGATGTATAGATGTTGTACTATAACTGTATTGGACCATCTGTATGATATCTTCTATCTGATCTGTCTATTGGACCATTGTGTTGATGCTACTGTACTATAGACCACACGAACTACAATATCACCCGAACCAGAGACATGTGGGCGGGTTCTGGCACTGCTGGAGGCTCCAGCTGTTGTCACTTGTTAGTAATAGGTAACTGTCTAATAACCATAGTGTATAGTTGAACCTCTTTCATCTCAACACATATAAAGAAAAATGGGCAACCTGAGCTGTCTGAGCCTCCCTGGCCGGTCTTTCTTTTGCTCGACCAATCAGTAATCAACTCCCCCGTGCCAGAACCAACCCACATGACGCCGGGTGGTTCCCGGTCCAGCTCTGGCCCAGAACCCTACATCTGAGAGCTGTGCCACTGAGTTTACTGGAGGCCTCAAGAAGCCGTAAAAGGAGACCGTTTTCATGACAGCAGCAAACTTCCCCGACGTCCAGCAGTGACTTTGTTAACGTTTGTCGTAGAAAGTGGTTCAGTTCACACTCCACTGTGGATCCGCAACACACGAAGCCAGCCGGTCAAATGTTAATGTGATTCAAGGAGATGAATTTTAAGTTTAATGTAAGATTTAACATCTCGCAGTACCATCTGAGTAAACTGATGGCTGTTCAATTAGAATGTTAAAGAATATCTGATCTTTTTTATTTTTTATTACTGCCTGATCAAGTTATTGCTGACTTCTTCAAATTGCTTGTTTTTCCAACAAATTCAATTGACACTGATATATGCAAAACAGCACATCCCCATTCCCCATCCCTCACATAAGGCTTTTGCTATAAATGATTTTATGATCAATCAATTACCAACATTTCAGAGTGCACTGTGATTTCTGCCAAGATAGCTAACTTGCTGCCTTTAAGGCAGTCATGTTATCTCGCTGATTTGATATTGTACAGTCAGTTTAAAGGACCATACCAGTGCTGCTACATTTCATTGTCCTTTGTCAACAAGTCGGCTACGTAGTCTACATAAACCCCGTTTTTCCCAAAACAGCTTTCAACATGAATGGCAGTGAACGGGTTTAAAAAGTGCTCTACTGAAGTACACACATGGTCGTCAATCTCTGCTAATGCAGAGAAGTCAAAAATAGGCTGGTATGGTCCTTTAAAGTTTTTAATTATGCAGATCAGAAAAGTCTAAATGGCAACCCTGGCTTTGAGTTTGTCTGTCAGGTGTTTTCACAGTGGAGTGTGACTGGAAGGAGATGTCACACGTGTCAGTGGTCGGTGGGTTCAAACCAATGATGTCGCGAGAACTTGGCATGTGCCTTAGCCCGCTAAGCTACCAGGGCAGCGCCAGAGATTTTACAGAGATTTTAATCATTTTAAGTTACTTCAGATGCTCCCCCCCTTGTTGCTTCCTGTTTTGAATGTTCAGCCATCGTTTGAAAACAGGACGACAACAACAACAAACTGTTTAGAAAATGTAAACCAAAAAAAAAACCAGAGGCTTACAAAATAAAAATCCAGATGCAGTCAGTGTCCCACCTGAGCTGGATGTAAGGTTCTGGGCAGACAAGTGTGATTCTGTACTGCTGTTGTTTCTCTATGGACTGTACTGTGATACTGCCTTAGGAACCGAACATCATTAACACCACAATACTGCTCACTGAGGGAGAGCTGGAGAGGAGGAAGGAGGGGGGAGGAAGGAAACATGACATGTCTTAAATGTTTGGACTGCAAATTCTTTTCCACAGTGCGCCTGAAACCAAGAAAAGATGAGATTGCATCTGTTTGAATCTACAAACATTTTTTGTAAGGTTGCAAGTAGTGACTTTTATTTTTTAATGTGTTTTGATTATTCTTTCAATTAACCAATTAATTGTTCGGTTTCCAAATGACAGAAAATTGTGGAAAACACCTGTCACAAGTTCCTTCAAATTGCTTTTTTTTTTAAACTAAACATTCAAAGATATTCAATTTGCAGTTATATGACAAAGAAAAGAAGCTTGAATCAGCTTTTTTTTCTTGATAAATGATTTTAACAGTTTAGCAAAATTATTGATCTTTTGACAGACTAATTGACCTTTAAAGTCCTTTTTTTTTTCCTTTTTAAAGGCACTCAAAGAAAATTAAAAAAAACACCTCTTTGGTAACGGTGAGAAAAATGCAGTCTCATTTTTAAAAATCGCAATAGTTAATATCGGTTTTTGTACCAGTGCAGTCATATTGTGCCACTGTAGCACTGATTGTCATATCAATAACAGACTGCTGCGCTCAGCCAACCAGCTTTAGGCTCTGCTGTGATCTACATGTGCACTATCCAATCCTCTGCTTCCTGCGAACAAACCAGTCAGCCGTGTTATCGGGTCAAAATCTGTCCGTCTGTCGTGTCCGTGCGTGTTGTGTGTGAGAGAGTGTGTGTTTGTACACGTGTATATAAATGTCCTTTCTGGTCACAGGGTTTTGTGTGTGTGTGAGCGTATGTGACATGAAAGAGAAAAGTCCTGAAAAGTAAAACTAACACAAAGGGGGGGATGAGAGGAGAGGAAAAAGGACAGTACATGAGAAGGGGAGGGGAGGTACGTTCAAGAGGACAATCATTCTGTGACGTTACACAGTGTTTGACTCCCTTTTCCCCTTTCTGCTTAACCAATAGAGGACTGTTATTGCGATGCCTCACATTCCCTCCTCCTCTTCCTCCTCCTCTGTCCATTCACATGCATATATTTGTCCTTTACTGTGTCCAGCCGCCTCCCCGCAGTGCCAGTTGTTACATCTGTCGCTAGTTTACGAACCTTAGCTTCGCTCTCTGCGTGTTTGTGTTAAGTGATCATTCTGTTCCCCGACTCCCCCCCGCCCTTGCTGCTCTCAAACCGCCTCTGTCTCCACCTGCTCGCTACGCCTTAAAAAAAAGCAAACAAACAAACAAACAAACAAAAAAACCTGCTGCTGCTTCCCAGCTCACTTGCTTTCAGTGAACCTTCCTCCATTTTTAATTGCTGCTGTCGGCTTGTTTAACTCTGCTGCTAAGCATCCGGATTGAGTTGCACCAGCTCTTTGTAAACATCTCACTTAGATCTTCCTTGCTCATTTCTTAATTAGCATGTGCTAGTTTCAGATTTGTGATTTACAAAGTCGTGTTGCACCATTAAAACCTCAGAAATGTCTTGGCTAGTTAAGACTTAAAGTGATATTTCACTGCAAAATTCTGCTTTGTTGATCAGTAACTCATCTTTGAATGTCTGGAATTTTTTTCCTCTCTAGCTTTCCTCTATGGTATTTAAAAAAAATGTTCACTCCCTTTTGCTGGCAGCCTTTGTAGGTACTATTGAAAGCATCAAAACGATCTAAAAATGTCCAACCAAAACTCTCAACAACTTCGTGTGGTGTAATCCAGGTCTCCTTAATCATGTCGGATGCTCAACACTTTCAAAACACATTTTTATTTTGACTAAAAAGCTACGAAACCCAACACATCGATCCTTGCAGTTTACTTATTCATTAAGTATATAATCACATGGAGAAATATCAATCAGCTTAAATCAGTAATAGGATCCTACATAAACACAGTTGTGGTTTGTTGCATTATATTTCTATATCTTTTTGTTTTCTTTATGATTTTCTTTGATTTGAATAAACACAGTCTTGACAAGGCAGATTAACTTTTTGTGTTTAAAATTTTGTAAAAACTTTTATGTTAATGGATAAACTAACACTATTAAAGATATTTTACCATGATATTAGCGTAGCATTTTGTAATATGAGGTATATTGTGTTATTTTGCAGAAATTATATATCATAAACAGCATTTCCTAGTGGCTCATGTTACTGCTGTCAGCTAGTTTGATTAGCTAACTGTACAGTTACACCTGGGTGTGAATATTGATTTTAACTACTCGCTGAAGGCCGTTTTAATTTTGTACATTTTTATGTGTTGGCTGAGTGTGAACTTACAAACAGCTGGTGTAGGCGGCTGCTGGATGTTGACGAATTTAAAGATGGAGGCCGTTGGGTTCGATCAGGCAGGCAGGCACGCTGCACTGTGCCTTCATGCTGCACAGACAAGAAAACCTGCAACACTTGATTTGTGTTTGTTTCGGTTGTTGTGAAGTGACACATTTACTTGACCGTACATGTCAACGTATAGGTAAGCACTGCCTGCAAGCATTCGCTTACACACATATCGTGCAGAAACAGATCATGAACGCTGGTGTTTTACCTTTGACAGTATAAAAGTGCAGAAACCCTTTAGAGAAAATGATGTTGATTAATATTCACATGCCATCATCAGCCACTTTTCGGCTGAGCAGGGGGTCATTAATCTGCTTGTGTGAGTTGTGGGCTGACAGCAGCTGCTCACACTTTTATGTGAACTGGTGCTTTTAGGTTCTTCAGTCTACCAAGTTATAACACTGAGTGAAAGCTGCACCGAGCTGCTGAGTTGGGATGTTTCACTGAAGCAACCCTTTCACAGTAAAAGCTTAAATTTGATTCAGTGTTAGCAGGAAGAATATTGTTAATTATGCTTTAACACACCTGTGATTCGGCTAAAATGTGCCATTAATGCCACAAAGTAAAGTGAAAACGGAGGCCAAGAGGCAAATGGGTGATTCAGTCAAGTTTTATTTAACATAACATGTATGAACAGAAACCAAGCAGGACTCTAAATGCGTCACTCACACTGGCTGCAGTGTGTGTCCTGTATGATCAGCCTCACCATCAGCCTCAGACGGTCACAAGTGACTCAGCATTCCCATGATGCTTTGCTTGATGCTCCCCCCTCATATCTCCCCTCCTCTCTATACCTGTTGTGATGGACCCCTCCCCTCATCCCCGTCAGGTTGGTTTAAAAATGGCTGCCACAAAAAAGCTGCGATGGCCCTGTGGTCCCCTCCTCTCCCGATTGACAGTTTCATCTCTGCCATCTTGTTTTTCTGTTCTTGGTGGCCAAAACAAAACGAGGAAATGTAATAATCATTGTTTAGTAACTGTTTTTAGTGCTATGTTTTTGGAGCGTTACAAGTATTTTCTAACATGGTACAAAAAAAGATTGTAGTGTACAAATTCACATTTATAAAATATATATATAGATATATATGAGAAATGTATGTTCTAATGCAATAAAGACAGATTAAGAATTATGGAAATTGGAATGATTTGATTATTGACATTTCAGATTGATATTTGTGTTAACTCTTGGTTTGTTCCTGTTTTACACACTGGCTTTTTTTTCTTGATCAGCCTGCAGGAAATTCAGGCATTATTTTTGAAGTTACTATTCAAAGTCATATTATTTTCAAGTTTCTTTATCCTGGTCTCAGTCTGTACTATTACAACAGGAGTTTTCATTTTTCTTAAAAAAAATCTAGTATTTCTGTCCTTTTTAATGAACATTTGAATCAGTCATAGATGTCAAACTGAAGAGCTAATTGAGGCAAAACTGCATACAGTATGTGAAAAATAAGCATTCTGAGGTGCAAAATAAAGCTTAGAGCTTATAGCGGGTGCTTAGACTTCTAAGAAAGACTGTTGAGCATACATAATTTTATTTATTCAAGCAGGATTGGCTTGTAGACTTCTCTTTAGTTTCTGAAGACTTTGCCTGGGCAGCAATAAAATGTGAAATAAAAAAGCCGTTAGTAATTTACAGCTTCTAAATCACGAAAAAAAACCCCCAAAAACCTATGTGTTTCACTTGTTATGGCTTTGTTCAGGGTAAGCGCATAATTGTTGCCTTGGGCTGTTATTATTTTGCATAGCATATACTTGCAGACATTTTTCATGCTGCGAAGTTTAAATGTCAATTTAAACTTAGTGTAAGTTTCTGGGATGAACAGGAGGAACAAAGGAAACATAAATCTGAGCCAGGATTTGTGTTTCCTCTTAGATAACAATAATTTAAGTGAGTTGCCTTGAGTCAAACATATACAGTTAACAATGTGAATAAATAAACACTATTAATTACTACTCTTTAAATGCCTTTGACTGTTTTACAGCTCTGTGACCAGGAGGGGGCGATACAGTACACCAAATTCTACTGAGCAATTATACCGCTCAAACAGAGGGCACAAAAGCCCCTGTAATCTTTCCTGTAGCGCCACCCTCAGGTGAACTTCATACTTATAGTTCCACCTCTGGTGAGGAGCTCAGAGAAGATGAATCTTCAGGCAGTTTTTCCTCTTTTCCTATTTTTGTATTCAATTAAAAAAGTCCAAATTTGGAAAAGCAAACAAGCCTATCACAGCATCCCACATCCACAGTTACCATGAAAACCAGATATATCCTACCTCCAGCTTTGTTGATGCTTTAATAAAACGGAAAGACGGGCACTTCCATTAAAGAAACTTTCCTCAAGAACCATAAACCTTTTGAGGAACTCAGTGCATCTCCAGCTGTCTGTTCAGGAGTGAGAGTTTCTCTAACAGGAGGAGACGCTTCCTCCTACAGAGAACACAGAGACACTGAGGAACCCGCCCTGTCGGACCAGAACCTGAACCCGGCGTAAAGAGGTTCGGTGAATGTGGTGTTGAAGGTGTGCAGGTGGGTCAGTGTGTCAGAGGAAACTCTGTAAAACGACAGAGTGCCAGCAGGATGGTCCACATACACTGCCACCCTGTCAGACGCAGAGGAGGGGGAGGAGGAAGAGGAGGTAATGTATGTTGCCTTATTACGATGCCAGACGGAGTAACCAATAGTATCAGAGCAGACCAGACTCCAGGACTGATCATTCCTTCCAAACAGACACTCGTATCCGCTTCCTTCCCTGCTGATTCCTCTGTAAGTGACGGCGATGTGAAGTCTTCCGCTCCACTCAGCCTCCCAGTAACAGCGACCGGTCAGATCATTGCTGCACAGCAGCTGAGGCCAGTGGTCGAATCTGTCCGGATGATCAGGATACATCTGATCCTCGTCCACGTGCGACATCTTTCTGCCATCGTCGGATACTTTGATCTTTCTGTTTATTGTGTTTGTGTTGAGTGTGAGCTCACAGAAATCTGACGGAGAGAAGGAGACACAGTACAGCTGCAGTTACTGATCTGTCGTCAGTTCTGTTATTGCCAGTTTGATAACAACATCAATGATTTGGTTTCACAGTTTGAAGGTAGCTGAATGTTTGCTGCTTTTGTTTTTCAGGAATCATATTAAAAACACACTTACACTTCCTCAGACCTGGTCTCAACCATCGAGCTCCACCTGGCTCCACCCTGAAAGAAGGAGAGGAGGTTGCATGGTTTGTGCCCACGGGGTGAATCTTATTCCAGCATTCACTCTCTTCTAGCTCTGTTTTTAGTTTCTACCAACTCCAAAGGAAACTTTCAAGCTGTTTAAAGCTCCACTATGTCCACCAATTTGTCTCAGAAGCCTCGGTCACACCACCTATCCAAGCATTGCATGTGCGTCACAGAGCCTCATGAGTTGCAAAAGTGGCTACATTTATTAACCTGCCTGTATAAGGGTTGTCTTATTTTCTTTTGTTTAAAGAAAACACTCCAAAAAGGAAATTTTATCACGTTGCCTTCCTTTCTGGCACATCCTTGCTACCATTACTTGATTACTCAGGGTCATACAGCATGAACTTTATTATCTTAAATTCTTTGAAGAATAGCAAGTCACTTAGTCAATACTTAAAGAGAGAGGATTCTTTTCCTAACCAGATGGAATTTTGCTTAGCAGGACCCAATCATAAATATACCTCATGCTTACTCAGCTGGTATGTCTTTATGTTCGGTAGGTCTATACCTCTTATAGAGCACAGAGGCTGTAATGTTGACATTTTAAGCCTGGGTTTATGTTTATTCCAAATATAAGAGCTTAACCAGTTTTTAAGTCTTTCATTACCCTTTTTGAAAATAAAACAGGAATCCTCTGAATTGGATACAAAATTCAGGAAAAAATATTCATCTTAATCAAGGATATACATCCCAGCCAAGAGACAGGCATGGAATTCCAACGCTTCAGATCCTGCCTCGCCTTTTTGAACAGAGGAGCAAAGTTAGCTTTGTAAAGTTGTTTAAATTTAGGGGTTATGAATATACCAAAACATACAAAACCTG
>JAPZDX010000003.1:24415580-24430135 GCA_029783625.1 Naso annulatus | reverse complement strand
TGTAAATGTTAGCCTGTAAGTAATTTGATTAGTTGGAGTATTTAATGTACAGTGTATGTTTCTGTACACAAAACAGCTTCCTGTTAATGGGAATAAATAAATCTATCTATCTGTCCATGGAACATGTATCACAGCAGCTGGTAAAAACATTCAGGAAATATGACTTGAATTGAAATATGAGTTGAATTTTCCGTTTTATTTGGTGGCACTCAACACATTTTTCAAATGAAAGTTTTGTGTACATGTGCAAAAAATCAAGTAGTTTAAATTTTATCAGACAACCTTATATTTTATTAACTTTTTAATGGAAATCACCTTCTTTACCTAATCTAAATCAAAGTGCTTTTTTTGTTGCCTAAACCTGCTGCTCTCGTTACATCTTCCACCCACACCTGGGTTAGGGTTACCCTGACCTCATCCTTCTTGTGACTCCAGTGCAGGTTAATTCAACAACAAGCACTATTCCTGTCCGTGTTTATAAATTAGTGCTGTCAATTGATTAAAACATTTTATTGCGTTTAATCGAATGATTTCTGTAGTTAACTTGCAATTAATCACAAATTAATCGCACATCTTTTTTATTTAGGTCTGAATGTAACTTGAAGAATTATTTTTCAAGTTTTTAATACTCTTATCAACATGAGAGTGGACAAACATGCTTGTTTTATGCAAATGTATGTTCATTATTATTGCAGCAATCCAAAACAATGAAAAATAATGTGATATATTTTGATTGAGAACTCGGTGTCTTGCCACGTCTGCTGTTGTCAACAGCCTCTTCAGTCTCGTCTCAGTGACTTATTGACTATTAGTCATAAGTGTCATATTAAATGCTCACCCTGCATTTGGGAGTCAGACCACACTATAACAGCGTCCCAGTTTAATACAGACTACACCATAGTGTCAGAAAATGGAGTCATGGATTTAATCGAGCGAGATACACTGTGCTAACGGAGCTAGCTGGGAAGCTAACAGCTGACTGCGTCTGACCAGCGAGAACGTGGAGCAGCTTAATCCGGCGTCATCACTAAGACTCACTGGTAACCTTTTAATAGTGTCCCTGTGTAATACAGACTACGACAAAGAAGAAAGAATATATACTCACACCTCCACTTACGCTTTCTTGTCTCGAGTTGTGTATTTTGTATATATGCCTGTAATGATGGCTGCATCACTTCCTAATTTCAGACACTACGGAGCTGGCAGAGGGTCAGAATGTGCGCACGGTAAGTGCACATTAAAAAAAATAACAGCGTTAAAATAATTTGCGCTTTATTAACACATGAACTTTGACAGCCCTAATCTAAATTCAATGTCATGATATTTTCTGCTGTGAGACTGCATGAATCTATCTAGCTATGTTTTTCCATCACAACTATAAAACCTCCAGCCTATAAATGTGATGTTCAATCACCATTCTTTTCTTATTTTACATTCATAGACTGATATTTTAAAGAAAAAAAAAGAGCTGTAAAACAAAGGCAGATGCTTACATTCATGGCACAAAGACCTGCTGATTTCTTTGATTAATTTGAATTTATATCAGACAAACTATGGCCCTCATGGTCTCCAGATTTCAACCCCGTGAAAACCTTTAGGAGAGTTAGCATCCACCTATAAGACAACACTTTTCATAACCATCATCAGAACACCAGATTAGAGAGAATATTTTGAGAGAGAGTTGTTCATCCATCCAGAGTTTCAGAGACTTATGCCAAGAAGCAGTGAGGCTGCACGACCAAAGCACGGCGACTTCCAAAGTCATCCTCTTTTTCGCTATAAGTGAATTTGCTCACCAAGAAACAATAAACTCCAATAAAAAAATTTTATTTTTGTTTTTTGTTTGTTCTCCTCCACATAAATGTGCAGATAGTGAAAATTAATTGCCCCACATTAGTGTTATTTCTGTTACTTTTTCCCACGAGTTTGTGTGTGTGTGTGTGTGTATGTGATGTATTATTAAATATACCAGGCATTCATTTAATACACAATATTATTACATATGTTAATGATTTTCTGCTTATCTCCCCAGCCCCCAAATAGAACTTATAATCCACCAGCAAGCACCATTATCTCCATGTTGCATTGACAAAACAAACAAAAATATGTTTAATAATAAAACATGCATAATGGGAGACAAGGGGGAAATATAAATGCACACATTTATTCAAATAAAAACAAACAAATGCGTATACACTGTATACAGTTTACAGCAATACATATACCACAGGAAGAATTGAACAGAGAGGAAAAAGTTTGATTTGTATTTGTGCAAAATTAATCTCGTGGAGCCGATGGGAAGGTTTTAAGCTTATTGCAGTATTGGATCATGGGACCCAAAGTAGAGAGAAATTTATCAGATAAGCCTCTTACTGTGTGCTTTATTTTCTCAACAATATTCGGTCACTAAATCAGAGTGAGTCTCTGGAGGGTCCACACAATTTCCTGTCAAGGAAAATCCTTCCACAAGCCAACACTGATGCAAATGTACCAATTCAGAGTCACTCAGTGAGAAACACAAGAAAGGATTTGTTGTGTGTCTTGCTGAATAAGAAGAAGTTGTGCACCAGAAAACAAGCAGTAAATGTTTCAGGTTAAGTTTTGAAAAGTTGTGGACCTGTACTGTGCTAACTTTGGACATGATCAAAATAATTTGTGTGTAGGACGCAAAGACACCTGGTGTGCTAGACACTGTAGTCATAGAACAAAACAAAACACATTCAATGGTTTAAAATTACTTAGGTTGCACAAAAAAAAGGGGCTGCAGTGAATAAAACCTCACATTCTGTGATCACTAATGTTCCATTTTCTGTTTTCATTTTTGATCCATATATGCTGCAGTAATATTGTGGGACATCACATATAATGTGTGGATTCAGTGGTTGATATTACCTGAGGACAGTGTGTAAATCGAATCAATCAGTTATAAGGTGTTTTCACAACATATCCATGAGAATATTACACTAAAGCTGAGGTAGGCAATTTATCTTTGGTGCAACCGGAGAAAAATCCCATAATAACCTTTTCAGCATATTGCAATTCAGGTTGTCTGAAAGAACACCAGACTTCTGCATCTCTCCTTGGCTCTGTACTCAGACTGTGATGGGCACTTTTTGGCCAATCACAGGTCATTTCAGAGAGCGCTTGTTACTATTGGCTACTCTACGTTGTACCTCATTGTGACAGGTGACGTCACTACAAGCTGACTGGCTGTTGAAACAGGTGTCGTGCCTTACGTCCTAAAACTGGCCTCTGGCGACTTGACAAGCTGAGTTGCAGGTAACATCGTCAGCTGGCTTGAGTCAAGCTGAGACGGATCAGTTTACACCGCTGCAACTTTCCCTGCAACAGTTTTGTTTCGTCGAAAATCTTTGGTGTAAACTGGGCTTAAAAGAGAGAGTGACAACGAACAAAGTAAAGCATGAGCCAGGGCAAATACAGGGAGGGGGGAGGGTGCAGCGGAGTTGTTTTCCAAGGAATCTTATGCTACAGCTAGCTTGATTTCCAGACGTTGCTAACCCCAGCTTTAAGGTTTGATTTAAACAACAACATCAAAAATGTAAAGTAAGGAAGAAATAATCAACAAAACTGAAAAATCCCAGCATACAGCTGATAAGACACTGAACAGATGTTCAGTTTTCAACGTGTTTAAGTTTGCAAACTTTGTCGTAAAATTCTAATAAACAAGGTGGGAAGAGAGGAGGCGCGATTTATGAAATATGTTGTAGGCTTTAAGGACTAAAGCATTGATTTACAGTTTGTCCTCAGCATTCTGTGTCTGGCTTAAGTGAACGTGTGGGGACTTGAATGTCTGTTGGATGGGAGTAGCTGCATGCATGACACATTAAAAATGTATTTATAGATTGCTCTGCTCAAGCTGGCTCATAAATCACAAGCAAATATGCAAAAAACACATCAAACAGGAAACAAGTCATGTGAAATAAACAAACAAAAAATACTATTTGTAACTGTCACCTGACGTCCTCCCTTCTTAGAAGTTGTCTTGGCAGTTGACTTTGCTCAACACGAGCAGACTACAAATCACCCATTTGAATAATTCTAGAGCAGTTTTACTTCTTGTTCTTGTTGTTTTCTCACCAAAGCTTAAAAAATTCTGCTAAGCGACATGTTTCGTTTAGCTTGTTTTTATCATCAGTGAGCCTGACTTTCAAGTAGTCAGTAAGATGGATGGATAGATTTTTATTAAACTGAAATGAGCACATGAGGTGCTTTAATGAATTCTATACAAGGCACAAATCCATAATTCATCTGTCTTGTTTTTCATGAGTTGTTTTTCTCAGTCAGCTCAGAATTTTGAGAGAAAAACAGTAATAATAAATAATATGTCGCCTTACTGTTGGGAAAAGTTTAATTGAGCGAAGAAGGAGGAATTGGAAATAAGGCTCACTGCTTGAAAACGCATCTCCGAGATGCATCATGAGCCTTTAAAAAAGTTTAATCCGGTTTCGCTGGAAGAAATTACTGAAGACGGACGGCAAAGAATCAACACCTCCTGAGGAGAGAATTGCTGACTAACCTGAGACCAGTTTACATGTGGAGGCAGACTGATGACTGAGGAATATTTGATGTGGACTGAGCTTAAAGGGATAAAAGTAAGTCACCCTCCCTTTCTATTGTGGATTTATCTCGTGTTTTCCCCTCCTTGTAAAAATGAAAAACATTGAAAGGATTAACTGATGGGCAATGAAATAAATACATAAGCCAAGGTAGAAAAACTTGTCACAGACACGTGGAAAAAGCTCCATTTCAGAGGCTTTGTGGATCAGAGATTATGTGGAGATTCTCTCTAAACTAAACTGTAATTTCCGACGGATTAAACGAGTGATCCATTTTAGCTCTTGAGCTGCAAAGTAGACTCGACTTACCCGAAATGTCTCCTCTGCTTTAGGCGTCTGGAGACTGATTTACATGCCTTTATTTCTTACCATCTTGATTCTGGTGATTCTCTTTGTGAGTCAGCTCCGTCGTTCCTGCCTGCTCAGCTTCTTGCTGGCATCAAGCATCTCTCCTCATCTGGCCTCCCATAGAGAACTGATTGTAGGGTTCTGGTATTTGTTTTTAAAGCGCCACATGTTGCTTTATTAACTCTGACCTCCTCTGCTCTTGTTCCACGTGTGGGCTCCTTGTACTGTGTTTCCACTATATGCTACAACACTGCTCTTTATTTTTTAGTTTTTAAGTGTTAAAAGCTGAGGATATGTGGTACATCCTTCACACTGACTGTAATTATTTAAGACAGTCTCATGGCAGTTTCTGTTGTGCAATAAAGTTAATAACTCAGCAGCCACCTAAAGTATTTATTCAACATATCTAATCCAAAAAAACCAAACAAACCCCTCTCATTAAGAATTTGATACCTTCTCATCAGGTACAGGTTTCAAAAATTACATGCAACAGGGTTAAAAAATTAAAAAAAAAGATATTCTGGGGCTTTTTTTTACCTTTATTGATAGGACAGCTGAAGGATTGGGCAGGAAATGAGGGCGAGAGACGGGGAATGACAGGCAGCGAAGGTCCACAGGGTGAAACTGAACTGCTGCATCAAGCATACAGCCTCTGCACATGGGGCGCCTGCTCTGGGATACCAGGGCAACCTGGGTAAAAGTTTTTGACATGTGTGCAATAAGTGCTCTTAAATCTAAAGCCATGTTCACTTAGAGCGCAGAGTGAATTTTAAGTGTATTTGTGTTTCTCGCCCAAATACAAACATCCCACCAATATTTGCACAAATAGAGGAGGGGGGCTTGCCATTTCTTTATGTCATTAACTACTGCCGATGTAATCATCATAGCTGCAATGTGTCAGTTGTGGAAGTCCCAGAAAAGCTGGAAAACTAAATGTTGTTGTGTCAAGGTTCATAACATTCAGAGGTGTATAAAGTCATATAATGCAGCTCTGTGTATCCACACACAGCAATGATTATTTTGTCCACCCTGTCTGATTCAGAGTCCAGATGTTGGGATATCAGTGATGTCTGGATGTTAAATCTGAACTTGCACCAATGGTGCGAATGACTTAAACTTGCCTCTTCCACCAATTTGCGTCTTCCACCAGGAAATTGCGTCTGTTTGCATGTATGTAATATGGACGCCCCCAAAATATGCTTCGTGTTGTATATGAACACACCTAATATCTCTCGTCAGCAGAGGATCCCTCTGCTCAGCTTGCCCTTCCAAGCATGTAGAAGAACCTACGGTGGCCCTCTAGTGCAGGTGTGTTATATTTCTGTTTTGGGCTACTGGGGAAACACAATGGTGCTTCCTCCCCTTTTTATAAAAGACTTATCCAAGGATAATGAAAAGACAAGGATTCTTGTTTTCAGGTAATTATACATGACTGTAAACATAATTGTGAATACTGAATTCCATTTATGCCACTAGATCCCCTAAATCCTGCACAGTGCATGTTTAATGTCTTCAGTTGCATCAGTTTGTTTTTACTCTCTTATGTTCTCGTTCTGTGTTTTTATGCTGCTTTTGCTGCCAGAAGAGATTCCTCCTCTGGGATAATAAAGATCTCAACAGAACAATTTGCAAGAGGTATCACATGATGGTTTGGATCCATGTAGATCAGATTTATGAAGCTTTTGTGGGTTTTGGGTGAGCCTTTAACGCAACAGTAATGCAGCCTACATCACAGTGCTTTCAGTCACCAGTGAGAGGAGCTCCTCTGCAAAAAGCTTCTGATTTGTCAGTGACAGTTTTGATTAAGTGCAGTTTGTTCAGTGAGCAGATTAATTTGTTCATGTATTGAAAACCTTTAGTCCTGATAGAGCCACTTGTAAATTTGTGTGCAGTGATGTTGCTGAGTCTGCAGATCTCAAGAATTGAGTTGGAAAGAAAAATAGCAACTCAAGCAATAAAAACCCCTTTTATCACTGTACAGAATGAAGCTGTGTCTAGTAATTCCTTATTTCTTTATGGTACCTTGAACTCGAATAAAAGTAACATCAGTGTAGAATCTATTTTCTTTAATTATGAATCCATCTTATTGTATCAAAAACATTTTTGTAAAAACCCCTATATGAGCAGAGCTATCATTATTCAGTTCCTGACCTTGCATGGTTATTTAATAGAAATTAATTTGGTCGTGTTTAAAGAAACCAAACTTAATTGTTGTTAAGAGACAGGAAAGTCGATGTCACAGACTTTGTTGTAAAGAAAATCATACGACATTTTGTGCTCTTGTTTCTTGTTTGAAGACAGTCTTGTTTTAATTGTGATTTTTAATCATGGTTAGAAATGCTATTAAATGGGAGCCAAATTCAGCCAAGACTTAAAAAAAAAAAAAAAAAAAGTTACGCATTATAGAAATAAAAAAAAAAGGTGGTATATTTTGACCTATTGTTTCTAGATAAATAGTTTATCTTAGTGTGAATATCTCTATATTTATCATGCTTAACTTTTCGTGTGTTGTTATTTTCTTGACACAAATTAGCCTCCATATTTTGACCATATATTTATTTCAATTTATTTTATTGGCTTAAAGGATTAACTACTCAGAGCGCTTAACAATATTTGTGTTTTTAACTGTTTCAGGTGTTAAAATAAAAAAGAAGAAGGACTTAATCAATCACATCACATGACTGACGTGCCTTTGACACAAAGTCATACCAGCTCAAAGCTTGTGTTCATATCTTATCATGTGTTCGATTGATAAAATACAGTTTTTCCACAAACAATGTGGAGTGGAATTAAAGAACACCTCCTGCCGTGTCACGCTGTTTCCTCTCTGTAGGTTTCCTGCTTACCAGTAGGTGGAGCTTGTCTCCTTCGGCTTGAGAGAAAGAGGGAAGGAGGGAGAGAAGGAGATGATTAAAGCGAGAAGAAAGACAGCAAGAGAAGAGGCAGAGAGAGAGAAAGAGATGCAGGGAGGAGAGGGAGGGAGGGAGGGAGGGATGGAGATGGAGATGAAGAAGGAGGGAGGAGAGAGCAAGCGTCAGCACTCCATGCGTTAAAAGGGCAGATGGTAACCGCGGGTAACTGAGGAGCAAACCACTCTGCTGGCCACAGAGCAAGAGATCAGCAGAGAGAGGGAGGGAGGAGAGCCAACACATGCGGCGCAGCAGAGGAGAGGAGAGAAGCATCTGAGAGGAAGCTGCACGCCGGCTCTAACAGAGAGGAAGACTGAGGAAGAAGACTGAGTACTTCTTCTCACTAACAAGGAGGCAGAGAGCAAAAAGAGAGAAACAAAGACAGAGACAGGAGATGAGGAGATAGTGAGAGGAGGGAAAAAAGTATTCCTTCTCTCCACTTAGAGAGATACAGAGACAAAGAAGGAGGGAAAACAAAAGGGGGCTGGAGAGATTGTGGAGTGAAGAGAGGGAGGCAGCGAACGGGAGATAGTTAGAGGAACTGCAGGGCTGATCAATGAGAGGCTGAGATTTCGGGAGGATATTTTGACTCAGCAGGAAAGAGAGGGAGAGAAAGAGGGAGAGGGAGTGAATGACAAGGAAAGATTGATGAATGAAAGATGGGAGCAAAACATCTGGAGAGAAAAAGACTAAATATTTAAAGGGAGACAGAGGGATCTGGAGGGAATTCAGAAATAAAACGAGGAGAATAAAAAAAACATTTAGAGAAAGACAAGAGTGTAGAGAAAGGAGGAGCAGAGGGTGAAATATTTAAAAAGGGAGTGAAGCTGAAGGGAAGATGAACAGGGAGGAGGCAGAGTCAAAGAGTCACCGGCAGAAACTTAGAGAAGAGAGGGAATAAATCAGAGCAGTGTGGGGGGAAACTGCGCTCCTCCTTTTCTTTTTTTCTGTCCCTCCTCTACTTTATAAAACAGAGGAGGAGAGAAGAAATGAGGAGAGCAGGAGAGAGTTGAGGAAGCAGCAGAGGAAGAAGAGCAAGCAGTTTTCAAGACTTTTTCTTCAGCTAGTCCATGAAACGCAGTCAAATCCAATGGCGTGCTACTACATTGTGATCAGTTCCACCCACCTGCGTGACGGACAGCTGAGGAGCATCAAGGGGGTGTTCAGAGGACCAATAGGAACCAACGGCCAAAGAAACACGGTAAGGCCTCGTGTCTGATGGGATTTATGAGAGCTCGCGAATTTGCTGTTAGACGGGGAAAAAAAGACAAATTTAAGTGCTTTTATTTTGAAAAGTTTCAGTGTCTTTGATGTCAGCACTGTGAAATCAAGTCTGACTGCCCTTTTTCTTTTGTTGGACCTAATCTACCTTTAATGGACATACTGTAAATCCACTAAAATCCAAAGTGCATCTGCATCTTTTTTTTATTTTCTGCATCAAAGAGAAGCTGGAGTGTTTACGTCTAAATCAGCATCACTTAAACCCCTCCCACTCATTTGATTGTCAGGTCCTTAATCATCGTGTTTGCAGAGTTAATTAATTGCCACTTCCATTAGGTTAATTGACTTGGTATTGGAGGCAGAAAGATGCAGATGGGGGTGGGAAAGCTCCCCCTCTTACACTAAGAGCTCGTCTGGCTCCGCGTTGGCACTTGAACATGTTCGGCATTCAGTTTTCTGCCTTTCAATGTTTGAGGTCAGGAAGAAGTCAGGAAGTTTATGTACATTTATTCTTTGTGTGAAATGACACTTTAAAACGGGACTCTGTCACTTGCAGGAGCCACATGTTTACACAGTGTTATGCAGATTTTGAGCCTAATCTGCCCACAATCTCTTATGACGACAATTTTGATGATCTTGAAAAACTGCTTAGTTTAGGAGCTTCTTCAAGTCAAAATATTAATCTGATAAAGTACAACTGGAATACATTTGGATGTGCTAAAAACACAGTTTGGTGACAAATGAAAGACCTAAGTGCTATTCACTTAAATCGGAGAGAAAATGAGTTCAGAGACATAACTTGTCATGTGAAGTCCTGAAACTGTGTGGGAAGATTCGAGCCAACCGGATGAGTCAGACCCTCCTTTACTTTTTTCTCATAATCTGAATTCTAACTAAAGCTTGTACCTCATTCTCCTTCATTCGCACTGAGCGTTACAGGCAAACATAATTACAGCAAGTCCTTGTAGAGACGCACCAAAAATTCCTACATGCTTCAAAGGGAGACATGAGATGAGACGTCGGGAGGTTGTATGAGGGCAGTGCTACAGTAGACTCATTACACAGAAAGACCTAACTACTCTTTTATTTCAAAAAGAAATTACAGTAACTATTTTTCATAATTGTCTATTATTTTAACCTAACAAAAACTTTAACATCTTTAAAAGATGGTTGTTTTTGTGGTTTAGCAACAAAAGTTGTTATTGGAGTCGTATTAAATAAATTAAAAAGTGAGTGTTGTGATCGTTTTCACACAAACTGCAGAGCATCTCTTTGTTTGTTCTGCCTCCTCTGAGATCACTGTTAGATCATATTTCATGTTTACTAGTGTCAATACTTCTAATAACTGTCATCTATCTTAACTTATGGTGACATGTTGTGGTGGAATGATAGGGCTGTGTAGTAAATCAACAATGCATCCTACTTATCCTGCATTTAACTAGAAGGCAAACAAGAGAGCCTGCGGCAGCGCTGAAGTGTTCCGCAGCCGTGGCTGTTTGTGTTGTTTTATTCTGTGTTTTATTAAAACAGCAGCAAAAAACAAAAAGGCTCGGTTGCAAAAGTCAACATGCTGACCTTGGGCCTTTTCGTCATCACATGAATGCATAAAATAATTGTGGCATTATACTGGTGTTTATGTCATGAAATAAAAAAATAACTGAGCAAATGTAGGTTACCACAGAACAGAGAAAAGGTTATCAAATGTCATCCTGTGATCTTAAAGCGTGTATCGCAGAGCCGGAGGTGCTGATGGCTGCAAACGAACATGTAGTCAGAAAAAACAAAGCAGCCTTTGGCACATTCCAGCTTTGCATGAGCCTGAAGAAGCGCTCAGCGCAACACACGGCGCTTATCAGCGTTAATAAAAGATGTGTGATCATATTTTTATGGACTGAATGTGCGGCCTCTTCAGCACTTGGGAATTTGTTTTCACCCAATTAAACTTCACTAGAACGAAACTGAAGCTTGTTCTGCTCCGATGTCCCTACCGGCACCATGGCATCATCTGTGTTTGTGTGTGTGTGTGTGTGTGTTTTGTGGGAAGGGGGCAGTGATTTTGTTTGAAACACTTTTAATGACCTCATTCGATTTCCTCCATAACCTTTACAAATCACTACAAGGATAAAACCGTGGGCTGACCTGAGTTTGCTTTGACTGAGGTTTAGTCGTGTTCAAATACAAAAAGACAGGACAGGGCTTATGAAGCGATCGTGGTTTGGGTTGAATTTACTACTTCTTTAAAACTAGAGGACCTTGGCTGACATGGTTACAGTAATTACCTCTTGCTTACGATGAGGGAGTAACCAGTTAAAAATGAACCATTACTAACTTTTGGTGAGAACCGGATTGCCTGATTTGGTCCAAATACAGCCTTGGGATTTGCTTATCTGCTTGGTTCATCTTTTCAGTAGATAAGCTGGTCGTGGACTTGGTAGTGTTGCAGGGACAAGAAGTTAGCTCCTAGAAAAAAGAATGAAAGCACCTCCTGCTAACTCCAGAGTTGCTGCTCGTAGTTAGCAGTAGCCATCGGTAAGCCTATTTATAAACAATTTAGCTGAAAGTTGAAAAATGTGTGAACCTCTTTATTGATAAGGACTTGCAGGACGACAAACTCTGCATGTCTCACTGGCGGACTCAGAATTTTTGACAGGCAGAGGTGAAAACAGTAAAAAGGGCACTTATTGTTTGTGTTGAGGCACTAGCGTTTGTCGTCGTTGGGCACTTTACGACATTTTGTCCAATGGAATGGCACCCTAGAAAGCGCTTCATCTTGTTTTTTTCTACCATCCAAGATGACAGTAGGGCACCAAGGGTGGCGACTGCCCCTCCCGCCCTCCTCTGAGTCCGTCACTGTGTCTCAGGATGTGTAAAACATTGCTGCTTCATGACATCTAGTTATCATGAAAGGGTAATTTGTGGCTTTTTTGCACGTTATAAAGTGAAGCATTCTGCATGCACGTACCCTTGTATTAATTTTTGCTTCATCCAGATTGGATATCCAGGTATGACAAGACTTGTGGAGTGTTGTGCTACAGTTAATGTTGGTGGTCTGGAAGGGTTTTTTGTCGTAGCTGTGCGAAGAAACCAGTTTTTACGGAGTAATATGTCATGACTGACTGATTAAGTTTCTCAAATAACTTGTCCAACACCGCTGTGTGCAGGAAATGGAAAGCAAACAGTGGTCTCCTATTTTAAAACCTTACAATTTTCTTGGATGTTAGTCATAATTACTAAAGTCAAAAGAGATCTTTGTCAATAGATAAACAAATACTGCTGCTGAAACAATTGGTGCTTGTCTTGGGAGTTAGATCACAAATAGGCTCATCTTCTCTTTTGTTGAGGTGTTTTCCAGAAAAAGCCTGTTTTTAACTCTGTTCCAACACCCCTAAAAGTTAAACAAAGCTTTCTCATTAAAGGCTGGCAAAGAAAACTTAAAAATAGATGTTCAGGTACTTCTCCTTCTCTAACATATTAATTATTTTGCTTCACTGTAAAGATGAAAAACTAATGAAGCCATTATAGCACCTATAACAAGTTAGACCTTTCAGACGTGTTAAAATGACATCAAACTCGGAAAACATTGGTTTCCACTGCAAACACAAAACCATAAATAAGTGTTCTTTAATTACCCACACAAGAAAAATGGAGGCATCTCAAAGGCACGTATTCAACTCTGTTCGTCACCTAATCCAGGAATAGAAGCCATATCAAGGGACTTAATTGGCGAACAACCACACATGACTACCGCCAGTCACCTTGGATCCTCATATTTCAGAGCTAATTTTATCTCCAAGTTCTTTAGCGCAGGCAGGTCTGATGAAATTGTCTGAAACGATCATGTCTTAAAAATTTAAATAACATGCTCTGTGTGCGGAAAATGAGGGAGATATGTTTGCGCCAGCACAAAAGGATTTCATTAGAGAGACATGAGCAGAAAAAGGCAGCAGAGTTTTAAAGTTGGGATCACGTTTTCTTTCTGTCTTTTTTCTCAATTGTGACCAAAACTTTACTTAAGTTTTAGCTTCTCAGCTACAAGTTAAATAAATACAGTTTTAATTATCTGACTGTCTCTGGCAGCTATTCCTATGCAATCAGTATCTGTATGGAATTAAAAATAAATAACCAGATTCTTTAAGCTTACTAAAGAATGGTAAATATCAGGTCTGAATTATTATTTTTCAGCAGTGTTGTTGCATGGCTACGTCGTCTAAATGGAGACTGAAAAGCCTGACCTCACCTCTGCACTGTGGCATTGATCACACTGTTATTCGTGTGGGTGGAAGGGATACACTTCCAGTGTTTCTGACCTCCTGCTCTTGCTTTTGCAAAGGTTCAATGAATGTTTTTCAAGTTCCCTTAGACAACAGCAGGTGCCAAATAAATGAATGGCACTCAGTAACAATAACATAACAAATACACACTTGTACTCGTATCTGTGCAAATCTGCGATTCAAACATATTGTGTGCAAGTACACAACCACTGACACTGTTTCAGATAGACTTAAACACACAGCAGATGCAAACTACCATTATGATGATTCTGCTGTTTAATGATTTCAGTGCACAACAGACTCCTCATCTGAATCTGGTTCTGACTGAGGTTCGAACGTGTGTCTGAGTCTCTCCATGTTTTCTTCAAGCTGACGTTAAACATCTTCATCTTCATGTTAAACAAAACTCAACTGATTCAAAATGCTGCCGCCAGACTCCACAGATACAACAGACACGCAGTAAAGGGCCACAGGGTGGAATCGAACCCATGGCAGCTGCAGCGAGGACACAGCCTCTGTGCATGGGGTGGGGGTGGGGGGGCTGCTCTACCAACTGATCCACCAGGGTGTTCCAACACTCTCACTTTTAAGGACAAATCCCACCAAAGATTTGCGATGAGATTAAATGCTTGCAGGCAAAGCTGAAGCTGTAAACTTGTCTGTCTCAGCTAAACTCAAGCAGGCTGCCAGTGTCGCCTGCAGACACTGTTGGCATTTCATTTGCTTCAACAGCCAGTCAGCTTGTAGTGACATCACCTGTCGCTAAGAGGCGGAGTGTAGAGTAGTCAAAAGGAACATGTGATCTTAGAAATGACCTGTAATTGGCTGAAGAGTGTCCGTCATGGTCTGAGTACAGAGCCGAGGAGAGGTGCAGAAATCTAGTGTTCTTTCAGACCAGATGAATTACAAAATGCTAAAAGACTGAAAGATTCTTATAAATGTTTGAGCGATTAAACCAAAACTAAACTGCCTACCCAAGCTTTAGTTTTACTTTTGCATTTTGTTATCTAGTCCATATCGTCTTAACTGTTTGCTTATTGTTTTAATTTTATGTAAAGCACTTTGTAATTTGTTTTTGATTTGTTTTTGTTTTTTTAATTAACCTTTATAAATAAAGGTTAATAATAATAATAATAATAATAATAATAATAATAATAATAATAATAATAATAATAATAATGTCATTATTGTTGTCATAACTGCTACAAATCAACTCAAGTCAAACAGCA
>JAPZDX010000003.1:24340805-24353594 GCA_029783625.1 Naso annulatus | reverse complement strand
ATGTAGTCTTTGAGAGAAGAGAGAGGTGAGAGTCATGTATTACAATCCAATGTAATGAATCACCAAGAGACACTCTGATATGGAGGGGATAGGAAAGGGTACTGGGAGCTTGTGAGAGGTCCCGGTACACTGTAAAAAGTCCCGGTATGTTAGAGGGTAAAAACTAGAAGTGGGGGTACTGTGTACCAGTGCGTATCAGTCCACTTAAAGCACTGCTGCCAAAAAGAATGAGAGAGGCAGAAACGGCATTAATTTGTGGTGAATTTTCATAAAGGTTCAGAAATAAAGTAAGAAGAAATAATACTAACAGATTACTTTTTTGAAAACATAACCAAACAACTTGGGGACCTTGTATATTAGGATACTTGTTACAGTTCCCCCCAACACTGATCATGAGCATCCCAATACTTAAATTTGTAGTAGTGAAATAATATATACTTTATTCCTTCACATATGACCCTAGGTGACATCAGAATGTTAGAAGTGTCACATAGTCTGACCAGTCTCCACAATTTTATGTCATTGCTGGAGAAAAGACTAGCTGCACCCATTATTGTTCTACTACTAGGTTACAAATGCTCTGGTGTTTTGCATTCTTTTAAATGGGGAGTTAGTAGCATTTTTTGTTGTGGCTTGTAAACACAACATTCAAATCGGGCCCCTCCTCCCGCGCTCAACACCACCACAAGTATCGTAGCATGTTCGTATACTGCTTGTACCTACACAGCAAGCTATATAGAAATGTTGCATTTGTTTTATTGGCAAAATTGATGATTTACAAGCTAACCACTGCTGTTTGCCACCTACCTGTCCGACAGAAAACAGGTCAACTCTGCGTCCCTCTTCATCCTCAGCCTCTCCTTCAGTGTTCGAAAACTGGTGAAAGCCAAACTGAGATTCATTCTCGCTCTGGAACGAGCTTTATCCACTTGCCGTTTCACCTCACTAGGGCAATATTTTCTTTTTGTAGCCGCTACGTCCGCATCTGCAAATTTCTCAAACCTAAATAGCGTCCAGTCGCTATATTTTATCCACTCCCAACCTCACCTGCGTGCTCTCACTGCTCGGGGAAGGTACCAGCTCCCAGAAACGTCCCAACTAAACCTAAACGTCAAAATACAGGCAGAGGGCTCTGCAGACACAGTCACCACCACAGATCCAGGGGCCTGTAAGGATTAATTTTGTGGAGGCCTGTATAAATTTTTTTTCTTAAATGCTATTTACTCTACCTTTAAACCAATCACAATCTTGTGAGCGGAGCTAAACTCGGGCGGCAGTCACAGTGACCATGCAAAATTGTAAAATGCAAATAGCAGAAGAGGAGGAGAACACTGATTTCTACATTCATCCAATTGGAGACAAAAAATCCACAGTCTCAATCGTTGAGTCAGACTAGTTTGTAAATTGAATCTGAGCCTCTTCTGCTGAGCATCTCTCCCTCTGTGATTGTTGAACGTCAGAGCAAAATGTTAAGTCTGGACATAAGCCTTTGCTCTTTTATTTTTGAAGGATTGACTCCAGAGTCTGACCTTTACTCTTGACGTTTTAGATTGTTGATTTTCTACCACCTCGCTCCGCTGCAGCTGTGCTAAAAATACCCCAACGGTGTGGATAACTTTACATTTAGTGACTCATCCAAAGAAACAAAGGCCAAAACACACAGAGCGTGATTGAGCTTGTTATGTGACACGCCCGGCTTCATCCGGGGCCGTGTCCCTGTGAGAGGCAGACGGGAGATGAGCTGTGATGAAATAGATGTGAGGATTTGATTGTCAGGTAATCACAAAACAGCCATTTTTGATTAAACCCCCACCCCACACCACCCCCTGCTGTCATTCATTGGTTGCTTGTTGCAGTTGGACAGCTGTCTTTCCAACACTGTATTTCGCAACGACAGCAGAAGCACCTTCATGAAATCATCCTTTCATTCATGTGCAGGAAGTTCAAAGTGTTCCTTTCTGGCAGCACTTTCCTGTCTGAACAGCCCCTCAGGGTGGATTTTTTTCCTCTAAGCTAAGGGTTAGGACAAAGCCACATGTGCATAAGTGTGGATCCTTCCTTCTTCTTTGTTCAAACTTTCCTCTTTTGAGTCTCAACAGTTCCCACTTTGTTTCATGAAGTAGAGCAAAAATACCTCACAATTAAGAAAACGTGACTGCACTGCATCTTTCAAGTCCGGAGAGCCGCTCCTGACAGCGTGACGCTCAGACTTTCAGAAGTGGGAATGGCAGGAGAAGTGATGGGGGAAGCGCAGAGTAACTCCCACACTTACTGACACATTGTTTTTCTCAAACGTTCCCTCTCACTCCTCTGAAGTTGAACATCTGGCTGCGATGGCTTTGGGGCATAACTGGCAGCGACTATCCATCTCTGCAACTGTAGATTATTGTGGCGCAGACGGCAATGACAAACAAACAAAAAGCAAATAAAAAAAATGCATGGAAATTGACTCAAAGAAGCAGATTTTGTGGGTGGATCGCCGTCATTATTCTCACCGGGGCTTTCAGGCAAAAACTGCAGAATATTTTGGCTGTATTGATCCCAGAAGGCTTGACACACACAGCCTTTTCATCAGTAGGTAGCGACTCCTCACAAGTTGATCGTCAGTATGTTGGGCATGTTGTCATGGTGACACTACGGAGCCCAGGGTGACAAACATGCAGCTTTTGTTTCTCGAGGCGATTATGAACACGTAGCAACATAAAACTCAAGCCTTCTTCTACTTACAGCTCCCAGTGCAAGAAACAGTCAGAATCATATATAGCTCACACACTTAGAGCAAAATGTCCTCCTGTAGCTTTGATCCACAAGGGGTTGAAACCATATGTTCTCTCTGAATGTAGGTTTTATTTATAATTGTAATAAAAACTGTGTAAATTAGAGACAAAACTTAAGCTGTTATTTGATGTATTTTTGTAGAGAAACCTCAGTTGAATGAGGCACAGTTTTTGTATCATGTACTATTTTAGCTAGTAAATGAACTCTACACTGACTTTGTCTTGTTAAGCTGTTGTACATATGTCCTCTAAAGTCCTGGTAATTAACAAATGGGTTTAAAATGCCATAACAATGTTCCTCCAGAAAGCATTTTCCCCCAGTTTTGTCAACAAAATGTCTTGAGAACCTACTAAAATAATATTTGGAATTTCTTTTTTGTGTAACCTATTTCAGCACTCATATGCACAGATATTATCCCTGCTAATATAATAGATCTAGAAAGACGAATTACTCTGAAAAATGGAAATAAATCTGTAGACTTGATATCTGCGTGTCTTGTTCTCATTGTTCGTCTTTAAAAACAATAATCACCCAAGAAAGACTCGCTTTCATAAAAAGTCCATTACCAGCAGACAAATCTGCGAATCGATACCTTAAACTGACATAATTCTGTAATTTCCACTGTGTGAAATAATAAAGCAAGTTCAGACAAAAAGTTCAGAACTCACTCAAAGAATATTTCACTTTTCAGACTAAAAAAAATTATTTTAAGATGGAAAAATGACTCTAGTACACTCTGGGTGATCAGATGCTTTGGGACTGAGACCTTGTGTGTGTGTGTGTGTGTGTGTGTGCCCCCAGAAGGCCCACAGACAGCTGGGACCGTCATGTTCAATGACTAAAATAGCGTCAAAACTCAACATGTTCATCACCTGGGGCCGTGCGAGTGCGCGTATCTGTCTTGTGTGCAATATCTCCATCTGTCTCTGTGTGTGTGCGTGTGTGTGTGGTAGGACAAGTTTACTTTATTACCAAATCAACAATTCTTCGTAATTTCCTTCAGTGACCTTTGAAAACCATCAAGAAACCTTCTGACATTAAAGCTCAACTGTATGGAATTATGTTTTAAAAGTGTGTGCGTGCGTGCGTGCGTGCGTGCGTGCGTGCGTGTGTGTGTGTGTGAAATCTTTCAGACCTGAACACTTTATTTCTCCAAACACTTCTGCAGAAAGGTTGATGGATGCTGCAACTCATGCCGGCTCTTTATGGTGAACGAGTAAAAAGACTCTGCGGTGCACCAGTGACGGTGCATTATGGTTTTCTTCCTTCACTTCAACCACAAAAAAGACTCTAAAACATGTTTAGCTGGCTCGGCGGAGGCTTGCTGGTTACTTCATCAGCAGCAAAGAGACAAAGCACTTCACTAACACGTCCATTAAGGAGCCATGCGGCTGATGTCACTCTCTTTGTAATTCACAAGAGGCAAAATACGTTAAAACATTTATGACATTTTAAAAGATTAAGATTAGAATGATTTATACGCTTGGAGATTTAGAAGTAAAAGAAACATTATAAAAACAAGACACAGCGCAGTTTAAAAAATAAACTGGGAAAAAAACCAACAACAATTAAGTCATTTTCTCCCTCCGCAACATTTATACGAGCAGTAACTTTGCATTCAGCCTCAGCTGAGGTCATGAAAGACGTCTGTTGTCAAAAATGATCAACTTTTCAATGAATCCTGAAAACCATCCTTCCTTCGGCTCAATGACAACGACTTTCAGAGCATCTAAAGAGTTTTAGAGTTTTGCTGGCCAGTAATTCAGCATGCATTCCCTCCTTTGTTGGGCCTTAAATGTTTTATGTCCAGCTTTTTGGAGATTTTCATGCCTCATTATTTCATTTTCTCCAATTTTGAGGATTTAAAACTGTGACAGAGGCTGATTCTCCACAATGAGCACTTTTCATGTTGATGCTGAAACATCTGATGTTTGCACACATTTACCAAGTGAAGATGCCATGCAGGACTTTTACTTGTGATGTACTGTTATTGCATTGTGGTTTTACTACATTAAGTTCGGGGAAGTGGTGGATCTGTGTGATCCCTGAGGCATCACTCAGCCTGTGTGCGGTGCACCAACACACTGAATGGTTGGTAATGGCTTTGCAGGATGGGCAAACTCTTCCTCTCGCAGGAAATCAAGACTCAGAAAGCCCAAAACCACAGGGAAGCAACGGAAAGCAATAACATTTGTTCTAACATTTTTGATCACTCCTGCTACTGTGCAGAAGTGGGTCATGGCTGCCAGAGACGCATCAAACATCTTGTAGTCGTCTGAGTCAGTGGATTCTCGGATGGGCCTTTTTCACCACGCTGTCAACAGAACTCTCCAGTTTCAAAGCTGACAGTGTTTTAGTGCTGAGGAACTAAAAAGTTTTCCAGCCTTTCCACTTTTCTGCTCATTTATGATGACTGATTGCGCTTCTCTTCTCGCCTGGAGACATTCTTACTTTTTCGTTTGTGCGCCTGCTTAGGTGAAACAAAAGGTTATTTCGAATACCTCTACGCTGCACCTCCATCGCTCGCTATGTAGAGTTCATTCATCATCTGTAATCAGCCAAACAACTGAGGCATTGTCTGTGAGCTCGAACAATTTTACAGGCTCGTCCTGGGATACACAACCAGTAGAGTGAGAAAATACAACAGGAGGGGAGGAAGCAGCCTTGAGCAGCTCTTTGCTCAATAACTGAGTGTTCTTAAGCTTCCCAGATCACCTATTTTCTTCAAATTCTGTGGGTGTGATTGATTTGGCATTGAGCTGCATTCCAAAAAAAGAGAAATCAGTAGCAGGATCTTGATTTGGTCACAATCGACCAAGACTGTTTGACTGAGCGTATGAAACAAGCAGGGCAAATGTCAGTGTTCTTCATTATGCTGATATATCTCCTTTAGAGATTTTTAGGATTTTGGGATTTCATGATCAAATATTTTCCTGCATCAAGATGAACCATGCTCGCCCAAACAAGAGACAAAATAAGTATTTTTTCTGAATATTGAAAATTTGAAACAAACATGTAAATGGGTTCTCAGGGATGAGAACAATCGTGTCCAAATATTTGGATCTCTCTTGATTATTTTTCTTTTCCAAAAACTGTTGTTTCAAAAGTTGAAGGTCATCCTATAATCAGTCGTCTATTCTGTTAAACTAGTTTGTCCTCCTGCCTGATTGAACATTGAGCTGCAGTCCGTCAATAGAAAAATCACTAGAAGGATCTTAATTTGGCAACGATCGACCAAAACCATTTGATTCAGAAAGAGACTGAAACAAGCTGGATGTATGTTTTCAGTCACTCTACCTACAATCATTCAGGGACAAGTACTGTTAGTTAACAGTATTTAATCCTGCAAAATCATATATTCACGGACGTAAAACTTTCTGTTAGACCCTACTTTAGAAAATGTTAAAAACTCCAACAATGAAAATGCAAATAGATTTATTTGATATTTGGGAAAAGTAGTTTGGCAATTGGGCTGGTACCCAGAGCTGTAAGTGGAAAAAAAATGAGTGGCAGTACTTCCCCTTCGCACATGTAGTGTCCCACTTCCACGAGAATAAACAAGCGAGCCACATGAAATCAGCGAGAAAAGAGAGAGGCGATCGTCGCGTAGTGCACCCTAATATAATGAATCACAAAGACACACTCACAAAGATACGAAGAGGACAGGAAAGGCTACTAGGAGCTTGGGAGAGGTTCTGGTATGTGGTAAAAAGTCTCCGTACACCAGGTGGTAATAACCAAGTGGTTTTTTTGCCTGAACCTAACCTGCCCTTAACCAAGAAAAAGGAAAGTTTCAATGTAAAGAGCGCAAAGAAGCATACAGCTTCAATAAATCTGTAGTTTGCGGAAACGTACAATGCCACAGTTCTTTACTGATGAGCATCAGAGCAGCGACATGTGACTTTTCAAATCAGGACAGATAATGTCTCTGACAGCCGATTGTATCAGACCAGCTCTACATTAGATAAATGGCTGTGATTGGTCAGACACAGGCCAGGTTGGGTTGAGATCTGTCTGAATGGATGGAGGGCCAGAAACAACTGACAGAGTGAGCAAACCCTGAGCACAGCAGATTGGTCTGTCAGTGCTGCATAAAATAAACTGTCAACACCAAAGACGTACATGGAGTATACAGAACTTTGGTTGCATTTAACCATGTTTGACAATAATGTGCCATTTTCTGTAACAGATTTCTGGCATTTCAACATTATATTTATATAAACATTTAAAAAAAATATATAAAAAAACAAAATGCTTAAAAAGTGAATCTCATTCCAGATGTTATTGTGTGAGTTCAGACTGAACAGCCTTCATCTTTAACATCTTGAACTTAGTCAACAACTGTAAAATGTCATGTGTTACCTGCAGCAACCTGATGCTTTGTTGTTTTAGCCAGCCATGAAATGAAGATCTTGCAGATTGTGGCACTATGAACAGAGAGAAAAGCGTGTGTTTTAATTATAGTTCAGTGATGAAATGCTGATGCACTTCCTGGCCGCAGTTGTTGAGCTGCTGCCAGCGCTGTCAGCACAGGTGGCGATCACGCTGGCCAGCAGCAGAGGAAGCAGCGGTGGAGTGATTACGGTTCAAGAGCTGAGTGGATGAACTGGCCAAAGCTGAGAGCTGCATGTCGGCTCAGTGAAGCTTCATTAATGTGGTGACTGTCAATCTCCTAAATTACTTTACTTTTTAATATGGTTTGAAGAAACGGAGTCACTGCTTTCATCTCGCAGTCTCTCAGTTACTGTTGTGGCTCTGAAGTGCTGGCAGTGATTTTCTTGTCTCTGCCATCAGTTGAAGTAAAATGCAGCCACAACATACAATATGCATTATATTTTTTTACCCACGAAACTGATTATCATTGCTCTGCAAAAAAGTCAGCACAGCTAAGTATTGCAATATTTTTTTCCACAATACAGTATTGATATTCCAGTCCTACATATTGATACCAAAAAATATTATGTCATGGCATCTACATCAGTGTGTTAAGTGTGAATGCTGTTCTAATAAATGGGATGGAAATGCTAAGTTTGACTTAATTTGCCTACAAAGTTATTAATATAATGTGATATACAAATTAGATCCCCCCAGGTGGTACACACCCGTTGTATTATAAATTTTATGTAAGTTATGTAAAGTATTGTTCTGTATCATGATATACATTGTATTGTGAGGTCGTTCCCAATCTCCAACCCTATTAATTATTATTCAAAAAGATCTAAAATGCAACCAGCAACCTGGTGGTATAGCAGAGTCCGCATTGGCTCACAGAGTCTGTTAACTAATAAACTGTGATCTGATTGGACTAAACCCCAAACAAGCTTGTTTAAGCTGCAGATACTGGCTGGTTTCAGAACTGCCCACCACATACTACATACTGCTTGATAAATGAACCATCAGTATGCCATGTGTTCACACTGCAGTACACAAAAAGTTTACCCAGAGTGCATTTTGCTCAAACGGGCAGCGATAGCAAGGCTATTTTATTGTTTTTACTTTTTTCCATCAAACTTGAACAACAAATACTCCGCTATGTTCTGGTTGTGACATAATAGCGTACTGCATTGTGGAAAACAGTGGACAAGGAAGATCGCTCGGATGTATATTGTGGATTTCCTTTTAAATCAATATACATACAAGTTTTATTTGGCATACTGCAGATTTTGCATGTGTTTACATACAGTATACTACAAACCACTTTTTGGCCAAATTAGTACATACTGCTAGTATAGTATGCATGCAGTTTCCAAAACAACCAAAACTGACTGCAGTTACAATGTTGCTGCTTTCTTAGATAATAGGAATTTGGCTTTCTATCAACCCTGTCTCTATAATGCATTAAAACACACTGTGAACATATATAACACATTATAACACACTAAGAACACACTTATTATGCAGTATATGTGGTTATGGCTATGGTTAAATTTTGTTTCAGTTTAACGTTGCATAATGTAAAAAGAATTATTGTTCAAACAAATCTGCTTGCTCTGGTAAAGTATTTCTATCTATGGTGTAACTGGCTCAGCCATGTCTTGCTTTGCTGCTTGACCGCTGCTTTAGCGCTCCACTCAGTGCAGCGTTAAAGTCACGCATAACCACCACAACTACTCAACAACTACCCCAGGTGCCCCCAGCTGTATATCTGCTGTAGACTGCTTTATTATAGCAGAAAACACAGAGGGACATTTGTCCTACAATGATGCACACTGTCAACTGGTCCTGCAAACTTCTTGTTAAGTGTTCCTGCTACATTGAGAACTTTGGTAAAAAAATTTTTTTTATCATAACAGCACCCACTGAAAAGATTGTGTTTCTCTTTAACAGCCTGGATGTTGGTTTGGTATTTTATAGTTATGATGGCGTTTCCTTATTAATTTCTTTGCTGGGATTTGGGGAATGCAGCAGTGCCGTTAGTCAGATTTACGTCAATACGTTAATTAGCACATGACCTCGGTCGTAAAAACAGCATAATATAAATAGTTCCCTCAGTCACTGACTGTCATTTTTACAGGACTGACCCACACCTTAACTTTTTGGTATTTACTTCCCTGCCTTAACACTCAGCCTTGAAGAGATTACACTGATAGAATACTGCATCTGTTTAAATGACTGTTTGATTTAGGCAAGGTTAAAGATAGAACGCCTGTTTTTTTTTCCCCCCAGAGTTTTTCTATCTTCTGGAATGATACATATGAGTGTAATAATACATGCAATGTTACGTTGGATGGTTAAGTATGAATGTGTTCGGACTGACATTAGCCATGCATGAAAAAAATGCAGCCTCTTCATTTATTTCAAAGTGGCTTCTGCTTCGCAACAGCGTGGAAAAAGATGCTGAGAAAGAAATGTAGAGTCTTCCAGGAAAAAAAGATGAAAGTGGCTCGACTGTGACTGTTACTCAAAATGACGTCCTGAATTTTATTCCTTCTTCTCATAATAACAGAGATGAAAAAAAAAAAAAAAATCAGCATAAATACTCAAATAATTTACCTAAGACAGAGTTTGTGATGTACACACACTCACATGCACGCATACATGCTACAGAAAATGAGCTGATCGTGAAGAGAACTTGGATGCACGATTCATTTTTCATGACTATGTTCCTAATATGCCTTCCTGTCACAGTAGAGGGAGGGGGCTTGTCTGTATGCTGTCATTGATGAAGATATATGAGTGTACGCACACTGCAACAATCCAGCAGAATGAATGGTTATTAAGCCAGAAGCCTGCAATCAAAATTATCCAATTACTGTCCATACTGTCCTTTTGCCAGAAGACCTCAGTCAACATACGTGAACTTAACGGTCAAGATATTAGAGAACATTTATTTTCTTTAATAGGACTGAGAGAGATTAAGAAAAAGCCAATATTAGCTACCTGACATATTACGTTAGCAAACGGCTATTAAGACAATAGGGCAACATTAAAACTGCTGTGATGTGAAGAAACCGATAAGCACATTTCTGCAAATTATGGATACGTAGAATTTTTGTTTAATATGTGTCATATCAAAGCAAAGTGACACACATTACATGGCAGAATATGGCTTCAAAACCATGTCAAGGGCAAGAGTTTTAAACATGTTGGGACATTTTTAGACCAGTTATCTTGAGCCAAAACATGATATTTTATGAAGTGCCTCCCTTATCAAGGCTGTGACGTTTTGAGCTTGAAACGTCACAGCCTTAATAATTTTTTTTCAGTGGGAGCACTTCGGTGTGCGAATCTTCCATTCTTTGTTTAAGTTATTATTGCGATCCAGCACCCATTCCAGTGGGTTTGAATGTGCACGTCTTTTTCACCATTTATATTTCTAAACACAACAGGCATCAAACACAGCACTGTCGCAACATCTCTTGCTGCCTTAAAATAAAATTTTGGTATTTTACATATTCCTGGTTTGCATAAACTAAATAAACTCCGTGAATCATATTAAATTTGACTGAATAATAACATTCCTCTTCTTCCAATATTCATTTTCAGTCTTTAAATCACTTACAGGTCCATGTTTCACCAGAGAAGAGCTACACTTAAACAAAACAGAAAACCCTCTGTGTATATGTAGAGAATTTATACAGGACACGCACACAAACATACAGATCCACATAGAGGCTATTTTGGCAGGCAGCGCCTCTTAAAGCCGTAATCCATAGTGATTGAACTGTGACATCCGAGCTAAAGCTTTACAGATGACAGTGCTGAGCTCTGTCTCTCATTTAACTGCTGTTCATTCATCAGCTTTTCCCCCTCACACCAACAGCGAAAAAAGAAGATTGTGAAGTGATTTTCAGACTTCATTTGTGCACTTTAAGTGTAAAAAATAACACTTAAAACACACAAATGATGTGATCTCGCACACTCAGGAAAACCTGATGAAAGCGGCCACAGAAACATCAGTGAGTGACATCTGTTAATGAACACTTAGCCTATAAAATAAATACTCCTTGTCCCTGGCTCCGATTGGCTGAGCTGAAGCCATTGTTTAACACCCAATAAAAATGCACCTGTGACCGCATAAATGTTAATTTAAATGTTAATGCGCCAGAGGAAGATCAACGTTAGCATGGTGATCAGAGCTAAACAGCTTGACAGAGGGTTTCTCTTACAACAGAAGGATGAGAAAGAGTTGCTTTATTGAGCATTTCTGTGTTGCAGTCGGTTTTGTTAGGCATAAAAAGGCATAGCGTGAGGCTTCACATCTCCAGCTCTGCCTCTCGAGGTTTCATTGCTTCAAGCATCATCACACTAACAGTGAAAAGAGGGACTGTGGATGTAGTAACAGCGGGGTCGGTGCAGAGATGTATTTTATGGCTCCTGCCTTTGGTCGCTTTGCTGAAATTAGTGTGATCTGGGTGTCAGGAGCTCAAACAATCATTACGCGAGTCCACAAAGTCGGTCCTCTTTTCAGTGTCTGTGCTGCAGCGCTGCAAAGTGTCAGCTGTTGACATCACTGATTAGAGGTTTTGCTCTCTGGACTCTTGGCTGTGGGGGAGAACTGCGCACCACCTCCTCCTCAATTACATCAAAACACAGAGCTGAGGAGGAGAGCAAGAGGGAGATGTAGCGGGAAGAAAAAAGAGAGGCAGGAGAGAGGAGACCGTAGGAGCAGAAAATTAAAGAATAAGCCATGAGAGGCCACAGTGAATTCAGAAGAAAAGCCTTTGTGTTTTTAAAATTCTGTCAGCTGATTTAACATCAGAGTTAAGCTGTCAAGTGGCTTATTGCTTCTTTTATGGCAGTTATTAAACAGTCTTAACATCAGCATAATAAAAAGACTGCAGTGTTATAAATGATAAAGTGAGAATCTGATTTTTTTTTTTTTTGTTTAAAAGCAAGTTTTGCTATTGTTGACTATTAGAAAAGCAGTAGTTGACAGAGGTGAAGAAGTGCTGCATGCTGTGGATATGGAATGCATTAAAAATCAGAGAAATATGTTTCCCCTGACATGAAAAGCGTACGTGAAGGAGTACATACAGTCGGAGGTCTGACAGTGAAATTACAAAGTGCAAAGTCAGAGTGTGGAGGCTGAGCTGCTGGATCAAAGTGTGTATTTACCTTCAACTCCTGACCTAACTTACATTCCAGCTCATGCCAGGAAGGTTTCCACCGCCAGCAAAGTTTTCATTAGAAATCAAAGCTTAAACTCGTATGAGTCTATCAACTCTCTTCCTTCCTGCTCCTGAACTGGGGATTTAGTTGTTTGACTTTAACCAAGGATGTTTGACTTTCTTAAAGTTTATAATTCAATGTTGCAAATACAAGAAAATAGTGTTTCTAGATCATTAGTTGCTCCCTAGTTCTTTTTGAAATGAAAGAAATTAATGTTCATATCATTTAAGAGCTGAAATGATTCGTCAATAAACTAATTGGAGTCATTTCTCAAACAAAATGGCAAAACATTCTCTGGTTTCAGCTCGTCATGGCTCAACATGAGGATTTGCTGTTTTATAACGAATTACTTTTGTTTTGCGTTGTCTTAAAAAAAATGAAGCCGTTTGAAGACACCAG
>JAPZDX010000003.1:24268713-24279946 GCA_029783625.1 Naso annulatus | reverse complement strand
ATGTATGTGTATAGATGTATTTATGTAGGTGTATGTGGGCTTTTGCTGTGCGCATACACGTATATACATTAGTAACATGACTCGAAGGTACATCCCTGCTGCTTTACAGGGTCTTATTATTTAACAATATGTTGCAACATATGACTGGACTATACCACTTTCTTTTATTTTGAGGAAAATAACATAAATTTAGCAATAAATAACAATTACTTTAAAACTGAAGGTGCTATTATAATTTAGCAAATTTAAAGAATATAAATAGACCACTGTTAATAGTGCAACAGCTGAAGTCTAGGGAAATGTAATCAAAATCTTAAAAAGCGCTGTGTTAAGTTACTGCTAATGCAAACTGAAAATTTCCTACAGCTGCAGCTTCACATTAAAAGCATTTACTTGGTGAAATGCAAGTAGACTTTTATTTTGACGGAGGTTAGTCACAGGATGTACAGTGTTTCAGTAACTTATGTGTTTTCAGTAGCTAACATGTTAAGCAAAGCAAAACAACGGTCATTTCCAGCGTTTGTCACAGCGGATCAATTTTAAATCTGTCTGGGAGTATGTTTATACCGTTTGTTAAAGTAGTGGAACAAGAACAGAGCTGCTAACGTAATGCTAGATGAACGGCTGCAGGTGAGCTAATAAACTTCCTCATTCAAGTCATCCAGTTCTCTGTTTGCATTCAGCATGTGGTTCATTAGGTGCTTTTTGCGTTTCTCTTTAAAAACGACCTAATCCTTCGCCGTGTCCTGCTGGTCAAATCCCCTTCCCCTTGTCAAATTTTAAGTGAAGTGTCACCGTGTCCTCGGTAACTCGCTGCTGCACGGACGGAGTGGCCTGCAGCAGCATGTAATCGCGTACGCTGTACACAATGTTCGCCCCACACACAGAATCAGAGTGAATAGATCGGCTCTATGGATCAGAGTCATTGTCACCGATTCCCAATCTGGATATTTTATCAATATCTGGGCTGATACCGATATCAATATTGGATCAGTGCATCCCTAATTTTTTCACAGATCAGGGTCATTTAAAATGAGAAGTAGTTTATCAGTGATGGATTCAGTCCTACTTAAAATTCAGCCGGCTAAAACAGTAATAATACTGTTTCTTCTGTGTAACATTATCTCTGTTGTGTTCTCTGCAGGTGTGTAAATACTTCCTGGATGCCATTGAGAATAATAAATACGGCTGGTTCTGGGTGTGTCCAGGAGGGGGCGATAACTGCATGTACCGGCACGCCCTGCCACCCGGCTTTGTATTGAAAAAAGACAAGAAGAAGGAAGACAAAGAGGAGGAAATTTCGCTGGAGGAACTGATAGAAAATGAGGTAAGAGTGGATGGAGGTATGTGAGATTTCTACTTAGTAATTTGAAGTTTTTAAGTTCAAGAACCGACTAGTACAGTCTACGCTCTGTAATATGGACTGTGGTGATGGTTTGTTCCATTCTGTTAGATGTTGGCTAACAAACTGACATTAATCCTGGTTATTATTTAGTAATTAAATTATTTACTATTGCACCTCAGAAAAACTGCTTAACATACTCACATTAAAATGCAGTAAAACAAAGTTAAAGTTAGTTAAATAAAACAGAGATAGATAAGTTGTAAAATGCCTGCCTGTACAGATAAACTGAAAACACTTAAAGGGAGGAATACACATAAATAAAGTCTGAAAGTGGCATTTAATGTAACTGGTTGCCTTCAGATATTGTTGCCAAAAGTCGAGGACCACCAACGTAGCCAAAACCTGATGTCTGATGTCAGATGCTGTGTAAATACTCCATTGTTTTACCCTTTACTTTCCTCACTCTCTTGCTGTCCTTCCGCCTGCAGCGTTCCGCTCTGGGTCCTGATGTGACTCGAATCACCCTCGAGACTTTCCTGGCATGGAAGAAGAGGAAAAGGCAGGAGAAGGTTGGAACATGTTTACTCTTTTTACAAAGTCAATTTAAAAAAAAAAAAAGTAATACTGTTAAAAAAAAATAGAATGTTATGATTTTGAATCTTTCTGACAAACGACTGAAAGTAAAGACAACACATTTAATGCTTTTACCAATCCACAAGGATGGAGCGAGGTTCGGCACTTCGTAAACATTTGCAAATAACTGCAATCTGTTTTTGTTTCTTTTACTCAGCGTCCAACTTTTTTGGAATTGGGGTTGTAGTAACATCAGTTTATCAGGAAAGCACAAGAAATGTTTAATTGAAACTTCTTTATATTTCCTTGTGGAAATTAGTTTTTCTGATCATTCAGGACATTGTCAAGTGAGGCTTTATTTTATGACTACAACATTGAACTAAAGAACTTTATGTGAATCCACTTTATCAACTGATCACAGGTGGACAAGGCGAAGGAGGAGATGGAGAAGAAGAAGGCTGACTTTAAGGCTGGAAAATCGCTAGTGGTAAGTCTGGTTCTAGCATGCGTGTGTGTGTGTGAGTGAGAGAGACTTTGTGTCTGTATATAAGGCCCTTTGATTTCCGCAATCACAGAAGAGTGGACAGAGTCAGTTGTTAAACACTGAATATCACAGAATTGACTGCATTTTGACTAATTTTGTTTTCTGGAGAAAGAGGAACATTTATCTTGGGAGAACATTCCTGGGGGGTCACTAATGTGTGGGACCACTACTACGTAACTTCACAAACACTTTTGCCCCCTGGCAAAGTCAGCCAAACAACTAACAAAACTCGTACGTAACCCCAAAATACAGAGCCGCGCAGTCTCTGAACGACTTCTGTGTGTCACTGGTAAGCTAACATTAACTTAATAGCCTGCATTCTTTTCACAACCTGCTAAATGAATTGTGTTAATTCTGATGTAAAGGTGACCTCCAGTGGTGCAATGATAGTAATGCATCAGAATCAGAAAACTTTGAGGGGAAATTGAGTGATGTTACAGCTGCTCTCATACATAGAGAATTGAGATTATTTGATTTGATTTGGAAGATTTTTTTTCAAAACATTCAAATAACGGAAACAACAAACAAGAAATGGACTGTTTTGTTTGCAGTCATGTGTTTTGTTTTTACCTAAAGCAATGCAAAGCTTACTGTAATATGGTATATGCATTTTGTTAGCTTGAAGCACTGATTGGTGCAGTGTTACTTGCATCATTAAATTTACACTTATTTCTAATTACATTGTGGACATTTTATCCATTCGCATCGTAACAAACATTCTCAAATGGTAAAATTAGTGTAAAAGGTAAAAAAAAAAGTCCCAATAAATTAAAATGGAAAAAAATGGGGGGGCAAAACAATTTTGATTAAAAACAAGAAGTATTTCATTGGGCCCCGTGTGTGTGTGAGAGAGAGAGAGTTTTCTGGATGATTGTGCACTTTATACAGTTAAGCTACAGTAGTCTTTTCCCCAGCACCAGTCTGTATTAAATCACATGTATCTACAGGTGAGCGGACGTGAAGTGTTCGAGTTCCGTCCAGAGTTGGTTGACGATGATGATGCTGAAGCCGATGACACGCAATACGCTGAAGATGAAGAGGAAGAGGAGGAAGAGGTAAAGTTGAATTTATCAACAGTTTATGAATGTACATGTGTCACACACTGGCAGAATCTGTGAGACTCTGCTCGCTGCCGTCTGAGCAGATCATAACCTCCTCCGGTCAATGGTTATTTAGTTTGGCTTTGTATGCTTTATTATTGTTGTGTGCTCTAATGCCCTCTCACTTGAACTGAGGTGTCCCAGCACAATAACTGCTCCCAGTATTGTCTGGTGTCTAATATAGTTTGCACTGTTCGTACAGAATGTCAGAAGCATAACAGTGTTGTGATGTCAGCTCTGTCTGTTGCTGTGAGATTGGTGTTGTCAGGCTCTTATTTGCAGGTCCTGAAATACATGAGGCCATTAAGTACTTAAAAAGTTTGAAACACAGTGCACAAAGGCAACAAGTGTGTTCCTGTTGTAGTATTGTTATTCAGTCAAGTCAAACAGTAGTTACAGCTTTAGGTGGTTCAGATGAAATGTATTTCCCTCAGTTTCCAAATCTGGAAGTTGACACACGGCCTCATCAAAAGCAGTCATCACTCAGCTTTCTTACAGATGATTTAAAGCAGCGTGGACTCTTCTTTAAACGGTCCAGTTCTGTTGCAGCTGCCTGCTGTTAACAACGTAGATGATTTTCCTCTTAATTTTCTGCACCTATTTTAAACGTGTGCTGCTTAGTAGATACACACTGTGTGTCATAACAGAAAAAGATAAATGCAACAACAAAACATTTTTCATTTATTTTACCTTAATTTAACACCTTTTTTTTTAAATTTCAGATCAGTATAACAGAGGTCCAGGACATAGACTTATCCCGTTTTGTTCCACAAGAGGTCGACAACACAGGCATTACCGTAGCAGCCATGGACCGTTTCACCTCCAGGAATAAGACGCAGACAACGGAAGCAGACAACGGTAAGAAAAACTCACTGATAAGATCGATCATTTCCACCTGGTGTCCATGTTAACGCTGGTCAGCTGGTAACTGTCTGTAACCAGCCAAGACATTCGGTTCATATCACAACTTGAGAGAACCTTAAAGAGAAGCAGTTTATGATCTTGATGAACTACTTGTAATAACCAACAACACAATAAACACTGCTTATCTACAGAGGAGCAACTGAACGGAGCCTGCGGCGGTGACGAGGCCAACGGGCTTTCGGGAGCAGAGGGAGGCGGAGAGGATGGAGGAGGGGAGGATGATGAGGAGGTGCCGGTGGATGAGAACCTATTCACAGGAGAAGACCTGGAGGAGCTCGACGAGGAACTCAACACACTGGCACTGGAGGACTGAGAGGGAGTGCGTGGGAGGGAGGAAGCGTGAGGTGGAAGTTAGGACGGACTAAGTGACAAAGGGACGGACCGATGGATGCATGGAGCGAAACCACCGAGAGACCAGATGTTGGAATGATTTTAAATTTCAGAGACTCCAGTAATAAAGCCTGATTATATCATGACTTCACTGCCTGTCTGCCCCCTCTGTTTGCGGCATTGCCCCTCTCACATCCCACGTTGTTCTCTGCTCTGTCCTTTGGATGTCCTCAGTTCAACAGCAGGGCCAACTCCCAACATGAATGTGTCAGAATTCCCATTTAAAAAAAAAGAATATGTGCACTTTTTGTTGCACAAACAACTTTTAATTAATATGGTTTCAAGTGCGTCTTGACCTGATCAGTTAAATATTAAGCATATTGATTTGCAGAGTGAAACATTGCAAGAACCTAAACATGAAAGCACTCTCTGTTAGAAAAGGAATTAAACAATCAAATCACTCTAAGGATGTTTTAAAGAGCTGCTGCAAACTGAAGTTACACGATGTGGGAAATGAACAGGAGTGATTCTGTTGTAAGAAACAAAAACTGTTCTGAGCTTCACCCGCTCTCACGCCAAACTAAAGGCTGTAGCATGAGGTTGCACTCGTATCTTTCGAAGGCAGTTTACTTTCCCCTAACAAATCTGTTTCATTTCGCTGAACTGAACCCGGTTGGAAATTCTCATGGAAATTTCTGTAACTTTTTGAAGGAAGGGTCCAGGCCAAGCTTCTGAAGTGAGTTCTTATTTCTGAGACCAGATTAGTGCTGTAATCAAGCCCAGACTTGGAAACCAAATGGTCCATTTGTCAGCTCAGTATTGTAAATAATGTTCTCATAAGTTGCCTCCTGAAAAAAATAAAAGATTGCTGTACATCCAGTGTGTGTGTCCTCTTGAGTGATGCCCCACATTGTAAAATTAAAACAGCTGTACTTAATATTTGTGGAGGAAAAGTGTTGCTTGTACATGACAACCTGCAGAGAACTGACAGTGAAATGTGCAGCTCCTCTCTGCATGCTCAGTGTTTTTAATCATCCCCTCCTGTATACACAACTGCATTTTCCCCAATGATTTAACAACTTCGGCCTACACTACTTTTATTCCACCACTATTCTGAAGAATAAGCAAAACATGCACACAATCAGGGACACTGAGATGATTTTTAACCAATCACTGCTTCCAGGGTAAACAGCGCTAACACCAAGGCTTGTACTTATGTTTTAATAATCATGATTTGACATGTCAAAACCAATGCTGTCGACTCAACAGTTGACTATCCAGTTATCCAGGCAGCTGCAAAAGAAGACACGACACAAATTGATGTCTACAACTGATTTTTATTTTCGCTGAGACGAACATAAGAGTTCACAGTCTGATGAA
Source organism: Naso annulatus (assembly GCA_029783625.1). Taxonomy (NCBI): domain Eukaryota; kingdom Metazoa; phylum Chordata; class Actinopteri; order Acanthuriformes; family Acanthuridae; genus Naso; species Naso annulatus. The sequence goes on along the minus strand of JAPZDX010000003.1, from coordinate 24,273,750 downwards.
CACCTTTGAGCTGAACTCATCTTGGGATTACAGGACATAAGAGAAAAAAGGAACTACATGTGCGGAGACCAGCTTTACAAATCCTGTTTAAATAGCTTATCAAACTGCAGTCTGCTACCCAGTTTTTCAAGAGAAATGCTGCCAGCCACTTAACCTATAATGTAACCCAAAATTTTTAAGCTTGAACTTAAGTATTTCTTCAGTCGTCTGTTGATGAATCGTTGTGTGATGCTGCTCTTGCACATCAGTTAGTCCACTGATGATGCTGTTCACTGACTGGTTAAGACTCCATTTTAGTTGTGGATGCTACTATGCGGTTGTTATATCAGTGAGTCACAGCAAGGTCACTGACCAGAGGTAAGGTCAGACAGGTGTCAAAGGTCGTGTCAGAGGTCGGGAGAAGGTCTTGATGTCGGTTGGTTGGTCGGTCTGTCAGGTCAGGTGTCATTGTGTCATGACAACAGTCGCCTAGGGAACAAGAAGCTTGAGTGTTATTCACAGGGAGAGAAACATTTGTCATCAGAAACTTGTTGACATGTTGTCAAAGGGCTTTAGCAAAAAACTGTGTTATAAGAGTGTGGAGTTAAGTGGAAGACTGCCGGTGGACATACCAAGATGGAAGAAGCTCTCAGTCTATGGAGTTTTTCAAGTAAAGCATTTTGTGTAGTAAAACTGTATTATAATACACATCTAACGCCCTGTGTTGAAAGCAGAATAATGGTGCTAGACTTGAATATAATGGTGCAGTACTGCTGGAAAGCCCTGCTAACATGCTAACAAGCTTTCTGACATCATTTTTTCCAATACAAGAATGTGAGAAATAAACCTTCTATGCTCTGTATGTGTGAGTGTTGCTTGTACAAACCATGCAACAGGCCTTAACAGAATACATTTACAATATATTAGATACATTGTCATCAAAATACAAAACTAGTCCAGTTATTCATACTTGTGGTCCCTGCAGCTGAAAACATGGCACTTACCGGTCATCTCCGTCATGTGGTCCTAGTAGGTCCGAGGCCGTTTGTGAGACTCCTCTCTAGGAGGATCAGCCAGCATCACCTTCATCTTCACTCCGTTGACGACCCGACCGTGGAGCACGGCCATGGCCTCATCTGCACACTGAGACAAAGACATGAGCAGACAGAGTGAAGAGGAGAAAATTTACTGAGGGACAGAGACATGATTTGGTTTGACAACATTTGAAATGCAGAACCATAAAAAACACTTCAGTCTTTAAAAAGTTTACCCTCCATCTTTCTAACCTGCTTGTCTGCATACTTCATGTATCCGACCTTCCTTCCAGGAACCAAATGGACCTCGATGAGGGAACCAAAGCGACTGCAGAGACACAGACATTTAATTTTAACACAGCTACATCGATTAATGCTGATTGTCAGAGCATCATTTTAATAACATAGGAATCAATTTACACAACTACTCATAGAACATATACCAGAAAACATCCTCCAGCACATCTGGAGGCAGCGTGGAGGGGCTGAACACAACAAACAAGCGCTCCTTTGCTTTGCTGTCAGGTGGAGCGAGCTTCTTTGGAGGGGGCAGGTTGACGTCTGTCTGAATCCGAGAGACTGGGGAGGCAGCAGAGAAGCCCTGGTGGATACCAACAAACACATCCAAGATTAGCAGCTCACTTAAGAATTTAGTTTTTTATGTTTTCAAATCTAACTGTACAAACACGGGGCGCCCGGTGGCTCAGTCGGTAGAGCAGGCGCCCCATATACAGAGGCTGTGTCCTCGCCGCAGCGGACCAAGGTTCGATTCCACCTGTGGCCCTTTGCTGCATGTCATTCCCCCTCTCTCTCCCCTGTTTCCTGTCCACTCTTCAGCTGTCCTGTAAATAAAGGCACAAAAGCCCCCAAAAAGTTAAAAAGTAAAAAAAAAAAAAAAAAGTTTATAAATTTGTTACTCAAGCTGTGTGAGCCATCCTTAAGACATTTATTTTCCAAGTTTGAAGTCTTTATCATAAAATAATTTATATGAAACTGTCCAGGACTTCTTTAACATTTCCCTAAATTTCACTTACTCACATTAAACCCAACAATATTATTTTTTATACGATCTTTGCACTGATGTCATCCAGTCAAGTATCTTGATTTGTTGGTGTATATTTTATGTGAAACAACCAAAACAGGCATCTGTTAGCATTTCATAAAAAATGACTTAAGAAATTACATTTCACCGACACTGAGGATTTTGTCCAAGTTCACACAAAATTATTGTGAAAGTAATGCACATAATCTTTTATACTGAAACTATATGAGACGTCTTAAAGGTGTAATTTACCAAACAGCACTTCATCATTAAAGGATCTTTATTAAACTCTTTGTGACCTCTGTAACATCCACGTACTGACTCTAAACTGGCTTGATGCCTTTCCTCGTGTTCTGTATCTATGCTTTGCCGTCTCTGATGGTTGTTATCCATCATGCCCGTCGCTGCCGTCTGACCCGTCTGCAGCGGAGTGACTGACCAACTGTGTGACCTTCTGCAGTGGAGCTCATCACACTTTAACTAAACTGGCAGCCGCTCGATTCTCAGCCCGCCTGCTTCTCAACACGCTGTGCATCAGTCAATGCGCTGCCAATACAGCACAAGAGCTGAATGGCCTGTTGTGTTGTGTTGTTGTGTGAGAGCCCGTGCATCAGATCGTGAGCAGTTTGATGAGGCGTGTTGTTTGTTCTTGACACACAAACAGGATTGTGTGGTTTTTTTTACGAGACTTCACAGAAACAGTGTGAAGCTTTCTTGTGAGATGTTCCGTTCTCTCCAACACTTTGACTCTTTTTGCTAATTAGAATCTGCTAAATTAAGACCACATGTGATCAGTTTAGACGTGAGTTTTTTAAGTGCTGTAAACTATCCTGAACTTTGATATCGCACAATTATAGAGGAGTGAAGTGACTCAGCGGCTGACAGTTGCCAGCGGGACCGTGGTGACAGCACTACAGTGGTAAAAATACCTCTTACAGCCTGTTTGACACTCCGATTTTAACACAGCTGTACAAGTCTGCTGTAGCACCCATTCATAGCACCAGACAAGCGTTTAATAACCCATTACTCGTGAATAAATTTTAGGACTTCTGTCTCCTAAAGGAGCTGCAACAGTGTCATCTGATCCTGGTAAAAAAAAATATATATATATATATTATATTTTGAAAAGAACTGTTTTTAGCCTGGATGTGCCGTCCATCGGGCCCCGAGGAACAAATATGCACTTTACACTTTGTCACTTCATGCGTCTTGGGCAGAGAGTGTTAACACTTGGCTCTCCAAGAAACATTTAAAATGGGTCAGTCAAACTTAAGGAGGTGGTTTGAGAGACACTCTAGCCAGATACTGAAAAGGTGAAAATGCATCTGTCACTCCAAAAAAAAAAAAAAAGATATTTTACTCTTCCCAAGTGTAACTCACATCATTACGCAGTTTGTGCGTTTATTCCTGATGAATATTACTGCACCACACTGAGGGTGGGCTTGCATAATAGAGCGAGATTTCATTTGTTTGTTTTGAGTTCATACAGCATGTTGAGCTTGTAAGTGGAATTAGAAACAAGGCCAGTGTGTACTCCCTCCACGCCTCCTCACACACTCTGTATTTTTATCCAGGAAGCGCCAGATAGCACAGCAGCCTCCCCTCCTCAACTCAATGACTTGTATTAGGCTTACCTTGTGCTGACTGAGTGAGCATGCTGCGCCATAAGGCAGCAATTTAGTGCCCCAGCTGGTTCCTCTCTGGTTTTGCTGCCTTCCTCTACAATCTGTGCTCTTAAATGCATAACACAGCAACTTTTTTGCACGGCCTCTTCTCCCTTATTACCATCCAAACACTCTAAATAGTGCCAGAGAGTGTCAAAGCGTGCACACATCTGCTGCCCTTCATTCTACACTTGTCAAGCTGCGATTATCGTCATATGATATTAAGTGCTAATGAAAGGTCAGACCCGAACGTGTCTAAGCTCCTTCTTTAAAACATGCAACACCCACGCCTTGTGCCAGAGGCCGTCTATTCATGCCGCAAGTGATTTAGAAAAGTGTTTTTCTGCATGAGCAGATGCCGTTGCTGTCCGAACTGTCAGCAGAGGAGCTAAATCTCATCTTTGCTTTGGATGGAAGAGCTCCGGGTGCGTGACGTCGGGATTGATTAGTTGTGTTAACAAACTTTTATTGCCCTGGCACACAGCCAGGTGACTAGCTCTGAGGAGGGAATGGCTTTCATGTCGATAGGTTCTCCAGAGTCCACAGTAAATCAGAATAGTGTTAAAAGTAATGTGAGGCCCCCTGAGGCTGCTGCTGAAGTAATATGCATCCAAATTAAGGCAACACCTAATGATGACTATTTGTGATGGAGTGTGACTATTATAGCAAGTTACTCACACTTCATATGTGCAGTACACACTGTACTCATACATATTCATTCATTTATTCATTCATTTATTTATACACTCTGCCTCCAGAGGTTTGTCTTCTAAACACCTGGCTTTGTTTATACATGCAAAACTGAACCAGGATCAGTTCAACACTCCTGATTTTTGCAGGAGGATTTGGAGCGTTTGTGTTTAAAGGTCCGACAGACAAATTCAGTCATAATGGAGAGTCTTGATCTATGAGGATACAAAGATTCCACATGGTTACACTATTTGCTCACAAGCATTTGGTCATCTTAGACAGATAAACAATCATTTTGGACCTGACGATTTTTTTAAAATAAGAAATTCACAATCATAATAATTTTTTCATGCTACAGATTTCTAAAAACTATGTGGACGTATAATTTTTTTTAATTACCCATCTACACATAAATTTTACCAAGGGTCAGTTCAAAATTAACATTTATAATAACATTTAACATAACATTTTTAGTGTAACTATAGTAAATTCTGAAAATGTAGATACACTTGGAGCTGCAACCAACATTCTGCTGATTGGTGGTAACTTAAGACAAATGAATAACAAATGTTAGAAAATTGTACCAAAAAAATAAAATTAATAATAATAATAATAATAATAATAATAA